>JAYKAV010002809.1:651441-818138 GCA_035582835.1 Phoebastria nigripes | reverse complement strand
GGGGAGCAGGGCGCTGCCGGCCCCGCGCACCCAGCGCAGCGGCGGCCCCGGCCGCGGCGCCGGCGGGGCGCTGAGCGGGGCCCGCACCCGCGCTCGCTCGTCAGGCAAGGTGCGCTGGAGGGGGGATAAAACGGGAGGGAGAGCGGCGGAGAGAGGCAGAGAGAGGCAGGGAGGCTGGTGGGTCTGCCCGGTTGCTGGCTACCTCACCCCGGCAGCGCGCGTCCTGGCAGATGGAGGAGTAACTCATCCGCGTCTGGCTTTTTTCTTTTTTTTTCTTCTTTTTTAAGGGGTGGGAGGTGTTTGCTATTTTATCCTTTTTTTTTTTTTTTTTTTTTTTTTTTTTTTTTTGTGTGTGTGTGTGTATACAAATACATCGCCTCCGCTCAGGGAGCCGGATATTTCCAACCCCAAACTATGGCTTTTCAAAAATCGCCCGATGCTTCCAACGCCACGAGGAAAAACCCCAGCCTGCTGGAGATAGGAGCCTTGTGCTTGGACTCGGAGATCATCTTCGGCTTCACCAGCCACCTCCTGCGGAGGAAAGCCAAGGTAAGGGGACCTTGCCCCGGCGCCGGGGGGCTGGGGTCCGGGAGGGGTCCGGGGGGTCCGGCTGCCTGCCCTGCCCCGGGCCGGCTCACGGGAAGGGGATGGCAAACTTGGCGGCGCGAAGTTGGCGGCGGCGGTGCCGGGGTGGGTTTCAGCACCACGAACAGTCCTGGCGGCTCCGCGGAGCGGCGCGGAGCAGCGCGGAGCAGGGCGGGGGGACCGGGCTGCCCGGCCCGCTCCCGGGGCACCCCCCCGGGCAGCACCGCGGCGCCTTGTGCTCCCCGGGTTCAAAAGGGGAGCGGGGGTACCGCGTCCCGGTATTTCCAGGAGGGTTTTTTTACTTAATAAGACAAGGAGGTGGCTCAGCCCAGCAGTGCGGCTCCGATCTCGGCCCCAGCGCCGCCCGGGGAGCACACCCCTTTACCCCCCGCCCCGTCCAACCTGAGACTTGGAGTCGAGGGAGGGTTTTGCAGCCGTTATTCGGGCACATGAAATTTCGGAGCAAGTTCCCGGAGACCTGCAGAGCCCCGAGCAGGCGAGAGACGGGAGCCGGGGCGCACCGCCCGGGCGAGTGTGTCTGTGCCAGCCCTGCTTCCCCGCTCGCCCCCGAGGGGGGCACACGGCAGCTCCCGGGCAACAGCCCGCGCTCCCCTGTCTCTCCTCTTCACCTCCCCACCCAAACTTGCCTCGAGCTCCAGGCGACCGGTCCGGGCGGGCGGGGGGCAGCGGCCGCAGTGCCCCGAGGGGCTCTGCCCGCGATGCGGGGGCGCCGCAAGGGCCGTGCCGGGGCGCACGCGGCCCCAGCCCTCCCCCGGGGCGAGCACCCATTTCGGGGGACGCTTCAGCCACGTGCTCGGGAGAGCCAGGAAAGTTTAAGCGGCCGGGGAAGGTGCTTCTTGGCCGGGGGGGGATTTTTTTCCTCATATATATTTTTTTCCCCCACTCTTTGTGCTCGGCGCTGTTCACATGACCGCAGACCCCACCCCACGGTTCAGTGCCACCAGCACCCACCCGCGCGGTGGTGGGGAAGGAAACAAGGAGCCGCATTTAGCACCGCCGGGGGAAGCCACCACCGGCGTCTCCCGGCGCGGCCCCGCCGCCTCCCGCTCCGGGTCCGGGTCCGTCCCGGGTGGGACCGGGGGCTCCCGTGTGCGGCCCCGCCGCGCCGCCGGCAGGTGGCGCTCTGGTCACAGGGACGGCGACGGCGGCGGCAGCCGGGCTGCGCCGCGCGGGGCCGCTCCGCAGGGCCCGGGCACGTCCCGGCTCGGCCCCTGCCCACCACCGCCGGGGCAACGGGACCGGGCAGCCGGGGGGGACTAATGAGAGACAGTGCCGCATATTCCTCTCTCTGGGGAAAAAAAACCTAAAAAAAGAGAAAAGTGCTAAATATACGAGCCGGAGCGGCAGCCAAGTAGACAATTAGCTGCGAACGTTAATTTCTCCATCTGTCAGGTCAATTTTCACATGTAGGAACATCCCACCGCGCCCGCCGAGCGGCTGGGGAGTCGGCCCCGTGGGGGGCTGTGCCCCGCGGCACCACGCATCTGCCCGCGAAGGGGGGGGCACCGTACCCCCAACCCGCGCAGGAGAGCACCAGCCGCGGGGGTGGAGCGGGGGGCAGCGGGTCCCTGCCGGTTCCCGACCCCCGTTTGCAGCTGGTCCGCACCCACAGCGCCCGGTCCGCGCCCGCGGCAGGAGCCGACGCCTGCGCGGCTTTCCTGCCTCCGCGCTCCGCAGCGGGACCGGCACCCCTACCCCGGCCCTTTTTTCCCCACTCCCGAGGAACTTGGGTGTTGGAGTGTGAAGGAGGCAACCGCGGGAGTGCCCACGCTTTAGTCACACCGGTTTGGGACTATCCTGTAGGGTCACTATGAAAAGGCATCTCCCCCCCAACCCCAAAACTCAACCCCAGCCCGCCCTGGCCGAGGCTCTCCCGCCCCGCTTACCCCACCCCACCCGCCCCCGCCCAGCCCCTCCTCCCCTGCCCTCCGAGCACTTTTCCAGCTTTTTTTTTCCGACGTGCTCCCGTGCTCCGGGTCCTTCCCCGTGCCGCCGAGGGGAGCTCACTCCGCCTCCCTCTCCCAACCCAAACTTCACTGCCTTCTCAACATGGGAGGCAACATCACCTAGCGCGGCAGCCCGGACGGCGGGGAACCGGCGAGATCACTGTTGACACCCCCGACCCCCGCCCCGCCATGGGCGCCGCGGGCCGGCCGCGCCGCCGGGCACCGCGCCGCCCGCACTAGCGGAGCGGGGCGCGGGGCAGGGGCGCAACCCCCGCTATCATGATCGCGGCCGCCGGCAGGAAGGGTCTGGGACCTGAGCCCCGGGCGCCGGGGGTAAGTTGTTGCCACACTCCTCCCCGCGTTTGGGCTTCTTGTTTTTCCTTTTTCCTTTTTTTTTTTTTCCTTTTGTTCCCCGCGACGGGGGTGGGAGCCGCGTTGCCTCCGCGATCCGCGGCGCTGAGCTCTGCTCTCTCCGCAGGTGGCGGAGGGCAGCGCGGTGCGGGAGCTCTCCCCGCGGAAGAGGCCGCCGGCCGCCGCCGAGGAGGAGCGCTGCGCCAGCCGCCCGCCGCCCGAGGGAGCGGGGGCCGCCGCGGGGGCCGAGCTGCGGCCGCTGGAGCGGCCGGCGGCCGGAGGCTGGTGCCGGAGCTGCCAGGCCCAGCTGGCCGAGCTGAGGAGGCAGGCGGCGCGGCTGGCCGCCGGCGGCTGCCCGCCCAACGCCCCGCCGGTAAGTGCGCGCAGGCCGCCCGTACAGCGCCGAGCACCGCCGGGCGGTCGCGGGAGGCGGGGGGGGTATGGGGGCCGCGGGGGCCGCGGGGGCCTGGCCCCCAGCCCGGGCGGGTCAGGTGTACATCCCCACCGATTTGGGAGGAGAGCGTGACGGCAAAGCCGGCGATTTCCGACCCAGGAGGGTTCTTCAAAAGTTCAAGGATTTCCCGTCCCGGGCTTTATCAAAAAGCGAAACTGTGCGGCTCACTCTCCGTTACAGTCACCGGCTACCAGAAACAGTTAAAAAAAAAATAGTGACTTTGGCAAGAGGAGCGGGAGAGCAGACGAGAGGCTCTGCGGCTGCCGTCCGGGACGCGCGCTCGGTCGAGCCCAGAGCCGCTCCGAGAGCCCCGGTGCCAAACGAGCTCCCCATCCCGCTCTGCAGGAGCTGCTCCCCCTGGCCTGTGCCTCCCAGCCCCGGTGACACCGTTTCGGGGATGCCGGCTCGGTGCTGCAGCTGGGCTTTGCAGCGCCTTCATCCTTACTACGAGAAGCTGCCGGTGGCTGCGGTTCAGCTCCTCCTTCCGAGGAGCCCATAAARTGCAGCCGAAAAGCACACGCTCGTGTTTGTGGCTGGAGGAAAGTTTGAGCGGGATGGTTTTGCTGGGCTTTTGCTGTCTGGGTGCTTGAGTGTACCTCCCTGGCTGATGGGCTCGTTCCTGTCCTCACTGTCACTGGGGCAGGCCAGGGCTGTGTCATTTTCCTCCAGTTTGTGCCTCACGATGGCCCTTCATATCTGGTAGTGAATGGAGAAAGAGCGTGAGCATGGCAGAGGTTTCCTTTAGCACATGTACAGCTTTATTCGTGTGTATTGTAGTTGCCTGCCCATTTTTTCTCTATGTGTTTTCTGTATATCAGAGGTCTTTATTATTATTGTCCCTTTTCCTTTAGTGAGGGCACGTGAAACAAAACTTTCAAAAGGTGATACAGGTGAAAAAATACAGACTCTTGCCTAGACACCTGAAGAGATCCTAAGGATTAGCTGATGGGGCAAAATGCAACAGAAGACCCTGGGATTCTGTTCCAGGGCACACAGAACGTGTGTTGGGTTTTTGATAACATTTGGAAGTAATGTATTGTTTTCTAAACAATGCTTATCTGGATGTTTGCAAGAATGGGGGGGAGGGTCTGAAGAGGAAGCCAAACCCTACTGACCTTCATTTTCATTCAAAGAGTTCCTGTATGATCTACAGAATTCCCATTGAATCTAAATATAGTTTTGTTTGGAAGTGCATTGTGGAGCAGTGTCCGAATGCGCAGCGAGGTTTGTATTTTCAGGCTGGATCCAAAGCCCTTTGAAATCAATAGGAGTCTCTCTATTGACTTGCTAGGTTTGGAGCGGCTCTCATTTCTGTGGTGTAAAAGGTCACGTATCTTATCTCATTGAATTCAGGACTGCTGGACCTTTTGTTTTCTGGGTTGCCATGAACGGTGGAAAGAAGTTTAATTTCCCCTTGTGAAGTGCATGCGATAGGCTGCTTCAGCGTGGAGCACATAAACCCCTGTTCCTGTTGTTGGGGTGGGCCTCTGCTGTAAAGAATAGTGTCCTATCTGGGAGCGGATCTCTGTCATGGGAAAAAAAAGCTGCCGGTGCAGGAGAGTCAGGGGGCTTGGCCAGGTGTTCAGGTGAGGAGACTTGTGAGCAAAGGCCTGTTTGTGTGGTCTCTTTCCTGCAAGTCTCAGGGGACTTCCTTGATAAGCACTCGATGATGGGTAAATTAATCCCCCTTTTCTGCAGGGTTTCAAAGCATGCCTAGGAACGTAATAAAATAGCAGTCATCACGGTGTCAGAACCTCGACAGGCCTGATCACAGAGTAACAGATACCTGGAGTTTACTTATTGAGTAGCATACAGTAGAGTTAGATGTTGAAAAATTTAAAAAAATACATTTTCTAATGCTTGTGAGACCTCTAGCCTAATTGCAAACTCAACCCCCCCACTAATCCTGGTGTAGTGAGCAGCTCCTCAGGAAGAAAGATGCAATAAACAGTCCTACTTACTGCCTTCTGAGTGTGAAGTAGGTTAGCAGGAGATAACAGTCAGGGGTTCGGCTACTCAGCTGCTGCGAATTGGCCTTGCAGTGGGAATCTGATGCAATATGCTGGCAGGTTGAGCACTGTGTAATGTTTGTGCCAGAAAGGCAGCTTGCTTTTTTTTTTCCCCCCCTTCCTTTCTTGTTTAATTATATAACAAGACATCTGAAAAAGCAGCTTCTCTCCATAAGAGTTTCATGCCCCTACAATAAAAGTCCAAAGAGTTTCTTATAAGCTCTTCTAACGCACTGTCAAACTAAGCAACTACTGGATGAGTAAAACACCAGAAGACCACTGCTTGGAGCATGCTGCTCTCAAAGGATTTACCTCTTTTGCCATAATAATTAAGGGCTCTTTCAGCACAGATTCAGAAAGATTTCCACACCTGGTTGAAAACCCTTTGGAAAGGTGGGTGGGTGCCTCAGAGATGAAAGAAGGGCTAGTTTCCTGCTGTTGATATCTTTCCTGATGAAAGAGAGAAGGTGTATTCTCATGCGTGGGGCAGCTGACAAGGGATTGAATTCACATTAGAATAAAAAACCAACCTACTGTTTGCAGTCTGCAGGGATAACAAATTAATTGCTTGCGAGGGCTATGATTCATACAGTTTATGTGTTGCTGTCCTTTCAATTAGATGTATTTAAAATATATAAATAATATAAAGTTTTGGTGCTCAGATGATGTGCATTGATTACAGAATACTGTTAATTGTTTGTGTCTCTTTAAAGTCCTCCAAATCTCTGTGGACAGCTGATAAAAAGATACACCTCTTTGCTTATGTTAAAACTCTTTAACAGTTCTCCCAAGTACAAGATTTACTGCACCCTACACTGTCAATTCCCTTCTCTTTACTGCTGCTGCCTTTACAGTTTGCTGCCACAGTGAGGCCTGTGTGTGAATCAAAGTGTGATTTTCATCAAGCAAGGATGGAAACGAGGAAAGTTTAATCTGAAATTATTCCAGATTAGCATTTTCGTATTGCAGTATCAGCATCAGTTGCTGGGCCATGTACTGAACCAGTGGGGGGGGGGGGGGGGGGGGGGGAAGGTGCCTTGGTTTATCCCTAATTAAAAGTTTTGTATGTGCCTTGCAGGCTGCGTCCCTGGGGAGCTGGTAATGGGATACAGGATCTCCTACCTCCAGGGTTTTGGCTGGAGTCGAGAGCAGGTTGTTGTGCCTGGAAGTTGTTGCTGTTGGCAGCTGTGGGGCAATCCACGGGAAATGGGTTGGTGGTCTCTGTCTCACTCCCAGTTGGCAAATAGCCTTGTCACAAAACCACCACAACAATTACCACTAATTGGCATCACTGTTGGCAGTTTCACAGGAGAGGCTGAGGAATGAATGGGGATGTAGATTAAATTAGTAATAATAATACTTAGCACCTAAAATCTTCACAGTGCTTCACAAATGCTAATTAATTAATTTGTGTGATGCCCCTGTTCAGTAAACCCAAACACGCTGTCATTTCTAAAGAAGTGTATGTCAGAGCGAGGTGTGTGTCTCCGAAAGGAAGGGGACAGGCAGGGACTGTCCAACATGAGAGATGTGCTCCTGCAGCTGCATCGCTGGAAGTAAACTGCACTGCCTCTAGCGCAGGCAATAGCCTTAAGGATATACAGCTACTGTAAAATGGTTTTAGCTAATCCCTTATGAGCAGAGGAAGAAGGCTCTTTTGGTATGAGGAACGCACACTTTGATACAACTACAACCACAGAAGGGTTTTCTACTGGTATAAATAGTTTGGTTATAGAAGAGTAATAATCATACCCAATTATACTGGAATAATTTTTTTTTTTTTATCAGTACTGATAGGAGGCCAAGATCAGAGGAAGTTCACTTTGGAAGTGATCAGCATTGAGGATTGTGTTTCTCTGAGCCCAGGGATTCAGACACCTCATCTCACTTGTCCCCATCCACCCTCACCCCCGACCCCCCAGTCTGAGCAGTTTGTGTGGTACCTACTGCCAGTGCAGGTGGGGGTTGGAGCCAGCATTAAGCGGGGCAGAAACACAAATATTGTACGGTAGCTTGAGTTCAGCCAAGTTCTTGCTGTACTAGTTTTTGAGAGCTTCTTTTCTTCCGTGTTTTTTTTCCCCTGTTACATTATCTGCACTGCGTGTTACATGAGGCACACCACTGAACGGCTTCCCGGAGTTTGAGGGACAAAGGAGTGAGTGTGGGCTCTTTATTGCTGGTGGGATGGACAATGCTTTTTCTCCGATACCTAAAAAACCTGAGTATTCTCTGTACTCTCAGTTGACCAGGTAAGCTGTGGTTGGGTACAAAGAGGCACACTGCCAGCCCTGGTCTACAGAGAGTCTTGGTGACCAGGACAGGTCATGCTTTTGGTTGCTAATGAACTGTGAATCATTTGAGGGAGCTAAGCAAGTCCTAGCCTGCCGTGTCCTTGGCAGGGCTCTGTGTTACAGCAGTTAGACTTGGAGGAAGCTCGGCTTCTCCGGAAAAAAGGGGAGGATAGCAGTGGCTTTAGACACACTTTGCACTGACGTGTCTCAGCTGCACAGATGCCATGCAGTGCTGCTGGATTGAACTCCCACCACACCTGCTTCTGATCAAAGCGATGGTCTCTTGGTACACCTGTATGTGCTGCTGATTGCATCACCTGAAGGGGAGGAGAAGAACAAAGTTTTGGGAAGGGCATGCTCTTTCCTGTGGGTTTCTCCTGTATGCTAAATAACCCCTGCATGTTTCCACGAGCAGCAGAACTAAGGAAGGATGGTTTGGTAGGATGGATGCTTCGCTCACCTCCTTTGCTCTCCCCATCCTTCTGCATTAATCCCAGCTGTTCCCTCCTTGTCCCCGATGACTCGATAAGAGGCAGCACCTTCTCTGCATCTGCAGCTGCACACATACTGTTTGGTTGACAGTACGCTAGTACTTGGACATCTGGCTTCTGCCAAACAATTAATAACAGGTGGGTCCTGCCCAACTTCTCTCACGGCCAGTTTGTGGACGTTGTAGGAACTTGCTCTGAGCCTTCTACCTCCATTTCAGATCATTTGACAGGTTCAAAAGCTGTTAAGGAGGGCTGGCAGCAAGGAGGGTGGAAAGAAGGGCAATGCAGCAGTTCTCATCGCTTTGGAAAACCAGGCCAAGAGGACAGGCATGGGATTGAGGACTGTGGTCTTGATGCGTGAGGGGCAGGTACGCTTTGTTATTCCCACCTTGGCCACTCTGATGGCATAGTATCAGCAGGACTAGTAGCAAGGAGAGCTTGCGTCATCCCTGGCTGCTGGTACCTGTCTCCTCACTGTTGTGTGCACTGTTGGGTGCTTCAGGAGCCTGCGCTGCACACGGAGTGAGCTCTGTGTCCTTAGTGTTTTCCTGCTTCCCTGTGAAAGAGCAAGGGTTCGGAGCACGTGGGGACTTCTCGCAACATTTGAGGTGCATGCGGTCTAAGCTTTTAGAAGCAACCCCTGACTTTCTGTGGAGGTTTTCTTCCCGTGCCCATCATTTTCTATTAATGTGTCAGCCCTTTCTAGTGAGTGGCATGGTCACCTGGAATTTGAGAGTCCCGGTGATGGTTTAGAAACCCTGTGGTGCATCTTGGCTAACTTTGGGGTCCTCTGTTACCAAGGGGCTGATTGGTTTTCATGGGAGGCCTTTCTGCAACTGGATTGATGTGGGTAAGGGGAACTGAGTGGGAGAACTGTTTTTTACAGATTCCTCTGTAGAAGAATCTAGTTTTCAGGGCTCTTTATAAAGCACTAAATGCACCTTAAAATGTTCTATATTTAACATTTCAAAAACACCTAAGTGGAAAAGTAATGTCTTAGTTAATAAATATGAAACTACGGGGCATTTTTTTGAGATGCACTTTTAATATTTAATTTCGTGAGAGAGACTCTTGCAGAGACTTGGCTGTGGAGTGCTTCAGGCTATGAGCTCAGATGTGGATTTCAGGTACGTGTGCAGTCTAATAACGGGGTTAGTGACAACACCGTGTCAAATGTGTTGACGTGAGCAGTTCCCTTGTTTCCGTCAGTGCAGTAGTCCCCGTGCTATATGATAGGCCGCAGAAACTAATTGTAATGAGTTTGCTTTAGACATTTAGGATTTTCAAGCATGCCCTTTTAAAATACAGGTGAGCGGGATTATCTTGCAGCTCAGATGCTGGAGGCAAGAGACCTTCTCGCTGGGGGATCTGAAGTG
The DNA here is from genome assembly GCA_035582835.1 of Phoebastria nigripes. Lineage (NCBI taxonomy): Eukaryota > Metazoa > Chordata > Aves > Procellariiformes > Diomedeidae > Phoebastria > Phoebastria nigripes. Next base: position 808,614 of record JAYKAV010002809.1, on the reverse strand, counting down.
GGGGAGCGGGGATCGCACAATTAGCTCAAGGTACTGCGGTCTCCCGGGTAGCTGACGGTAATTAGTATTGCTCTGGCTCTTTCTGTAGCTAATTCCTTCAGCACCTTGCCCTATTAGGGAAAAGGGAGGAAACACATAAACCATTTCAAAATCCCAGGGGGTGGAAAAGAGCATCTGCTCCTAACATCTGAGGTTACTTTGAACCTGTTGAAATATGTAGTAGCTGCTTTATTGTTTTTGCCAAGAGTTTCCACCTACAGTGATCCCAACCTCTGACTTGTTAACAGCGAGGTTGTAGGAGGCAGTAGTCATCTTCCTCTCCCCAGCCCCACAGCAGCTGATAGTGGCTGCTGCTCTGGACCTGGCACTGCAGGGTATTGGAGTGGGGATGGCTGAAACCACCAAAAGATTTTTCTTTTCCAAGACCAGGATTGCCTACCATGTACACAGTTACTGCAGAGGTCTCCTGCTGCACGGGTACCCCGCGATAACTGCACTCTGTGGGTCTGAATCCTTTTTCCCCACAGTGAGGATGCTGATGTAGAGAAGAGCCAGTTAGTCCCTGAGTTTTCAGCTGGCTGATGAACATTTTGTTGTGAAAAGTGAGTGGAGATTTTGCTTCACCCTGGCTAGAGGGGGAGAATCTATCTGGAAATGTGTGTGTGTCTTACGGAAGATTTTTCCATGACGATGCTCTTGCCTTTCTCAAAATTGGATTACCTTCAGGAACTAGATCTGTTTGGATATTGCTCACATTGAGTGTGGCAGGCAGCTGTCCATTTGGGAGCATTGTATCCTCATTTTTTTATTTACTGGAAATCTATGGAATTTGGTTTGCCTGGATTTGTCTCCCTGTTCTCTGACTTCAGACCTGCAGCTCTGTGGAATAACTGTTTTGTATTTACGTGTCCAGTGTATCCCCAAATGGAAGGCATCTTCAGGAAGGCGGGAGTCTTGTCTCCACCGCTGGCTGTGCTTGTGATCAGGAACAGGCTGATTTCTTTTGCAAGTGTCTACGAATTTTGTATAGTCTTTCAGATGAGTAGCTAATGGGAGAACACTTGAGCCTTACTTTCAGGAGAGTCATGCCTCCTGCTGCCTTTGTTAACAGGAGGAACTGTGTCCCGTTTAGACACGGGGCAGGGATGCAAGACCTGAATTTAATCCCGAGATCTTTCACTGACTTTGTGAATTTGGACAAGCTGCTTAATATCCATGTGCTTAATTTCTCCTTTGCCCAGCAGAGAGAAAATGCTCCATCTTTTGTCCATTTCCAGTACATTTTTTTGTTGTTGTTGTGGGGACTCTCTCTCTTGCTATTGGCTTGTATGGATGGCATCGACCATCACCGGCTGCTGTTCTTAGTAGGGCTGACTGCTCCTGTAATATGCATAATAAGGAAGAATATATAATACCACAGGGACACAGAAACCAGTGGAGTCTGACTGGCAAATGAACTTTCAGGTTGGGTATCTCTATGTTGGGTGTAGGGGAGAGGGTTCTGGGGCTGGGATCTCTGCTACAGAAAATACAGCAAAGAAAGCCAGGGACTTCAGATAACCATGAAGATAGTAACAGAATCCTGAAAATCTGCCAGTTCACCAGGAGGGGAGTGGTGAGGCTGTGTAAAGGGACTGAAGGTGCTGTGGTGTATGTCCAGGCAAAGGGGAGCTTGCTTAAGTGGCAGGTATCGCATCAGCTCAGGGGGCACGRATTAGAGCTGTACCAATGCTATCTAAAAGGGGTTTATCTGCATACTGCTCTGTGCCTCCCTGTGATGAAACTAGAAAGCTGCCTTGTGGAAATGTGGTGTGGCCTCGTAGTAAACTGGGAACTCTTTAGTCGCTTCAGTCCCTCATATTGCTGTTGAAGTTTATGCCAAAGTGTGTTACTTGTTAGTTTTTCATTTAAAAAAAATTATTTTTAAATGGAAAAAAGGAAAATTTTGTAGAGGAACCCAAGAACAAAGCTTCAAATGATTATTCCGAGCAAGGGGGGTGGGGGGGATACATCACTTTGCAGGAGTAATATATTCTTCTCTAGAATAAGTTAAAGTGAATGTAAACTTTTGGCGTATAGTTCTTTGGACTGACTTCTTTGCTTTGAAGCTGCATGAGCTTTTAAGGCATAGCTGGCAGATGTTCATTTTCATGTTGGAGAAAGAATGTTTAACTGGTATAAATATATCCACCTATTTTAAATATATCCAGCTATTTTAGGCAGCATAATGCCATTGTTGCATGTTTGTTTTATCACCAAGAGTCTGACTGTTGTATACATCACCCTAACGTACAGTGAATCAGCAAAATCTCAGCACTTGCTCACAGAAAAAGTCTTAGGTGTGCACAATTATCCTCTTTCTGAGTCAAACCTTAAAATCAGTCTTTGATCAGCGTTCCTGGAGTTTGGCAGGCTGCTCTGAGTTTCGGCTGGGGCTGGGCCGGTGTTACCATACGTCAATACCTGTGCAGAATTGATTGGAACACCGGATGGCTGTGGGAAAATGATCAATTTTCATTTAGCTCAACGAATCTTCCCCTAACTTTGCTGAGGGATTTTACACTGCTTGGTGAATGGGATGGGAAGCCTTCTGTACCAAACTGAAATGTGATACTTCTGGCTAGGCTGGGCATTGACTGGCTTTCAGCGTTAACTGTGAAAGTGAAGCATTAGTCCTAGTTCTCACAGCATTCAAAAGATTATGTTTAAATGTGTTTCCTGTTTTACCACAACATACAATTYGTTACAGCATGGTTTGTGTCGCTGTTGGTGTGCATATATTGATCAGTGCTGATTAGACTGTAAACGGGCAGCGTTTGGCTTTGTGTTTTAAGTAATTTGGGAAGTTAGATGTACTCAGTTTATATTGTACTCTTTTTTTTTTTTTTTTATTGCCTTGTGTTCTCACTGTATTGTGTGTTGTAGCATGTATTTACTCCTTTTGGCATTGTTGCTATTCTCCTGGACCTCAGAGTACAGCAGTCTCCTACAGCTTTGCATGTAGCTTTATCAAGTAAAATTTTTTTTTGCAGCGGTTGCCTGCTGCTTTTGCATCTTATGTGTCTCCTGAGCAGGTCAGAGGTGGTGGCTATGCCCAGGGTACATCAGGCAGCCCTCAGCAGAGTGGTACTGCTGAGTGTTTTGGAGGAGGTGAGCCTGCTGGGGTGGTTGAGATCAATGGCACTATGTTGGACCGGCGGCACACGTCCGATTCCCATCCCAAAACAGGGCAGCAGGAGCTGTTGCCATCCCCAGACTGCAAGCTGTCTCCAGGGATTCTCTGGGATGTGGCAGCCTTAACAGCTGTCAGAAATGTGAAGACATGCAARTCGCTTGTACGATCAAGAAATCTGGCCATCCTTGTTTCAATTGCTTTACTACTTTTGGGTCATCTGTAGAGGCGCTCTGTACTGCTTGGTGTGGAGTGGYGAAGCTCTTTCCTTGGTAGCTGTTGGGTCCTCTTTGAGTGCCTCTGGGCAAAACATGCCGGTGTTGTGACAGACCCTCTCTTTAACACCAAATTGTCTATTGTGGAGTGTAAAACCAACTGCTTGTATCTACTACCCAACTGCAGCCAGGCTGTAGCGACCAATGGCACAGTTCCCAGGAGGGTTCAGTGGCCAAGAGCCAAACCTTATAAATACGCTCTGTGCTTCGTCTGTGGAGTGCTTGGTAGACGTTGGTGTGGAGGTGGCTCCAGAAGCCAAGACCRCTTCCAGGCCTCGGTGACCAGTCACCAGCCCAGACTGGGAGCATCCCACATGGCCTGTTTCATGCAAGTAAATGATTTTCAGCTGCAATAAATAGCGAAAGTTGGACAGATCTGGCCTCTGTTCAGCAGGTGAAGCTTGACTAATGATGCCAGAGCACCCTATGTCCAAATGATCTAAGGAAGGGTAGGGAGATAGTTGAGTGAGCTAATCCCTGGTAGCCAGGGCAAGGAGGATTTTGCTTCCCATGTGGCGAGTATGCTTAGGACAAGTGTAAAGAGCATGCCAACCTCTGCCAGTGCTGGTCTGTGTGTTGCGTTGAAAGAGCAGCAGAGTTGCGTTAATGTTTTGGCCTGGATTTAGTAAAAGTGATTGCTGAGCATTTGAAAAAGGGATGTTTGGCTGACTTGGGTATTATTTGAGAAACGTTAGCCGTGTTGTGATAGCGCATCCGTTTTGTGTTGAACATGCGTACGTATGTTTGTTCATATAGGGACCTGTCTGCTCCACTTGTGAGAACGACTGCTCCAGTAACAGAGGGGAAACGGAGTTCAGTCTTTGAAAATGTCACATAATCCCCACGTGCATGCCCTAATGCTGGGTGTGTTGTGAGGAAGAGAGGTGTTCCCATACCGCTGCCTGCCCCTGGGCCCTCTGGTCCCAAGGAAACAGTCATTAGTGATGAGAAACAAATTTGCTCTACAAAATTTGGCCTTTGAAGGATGGAGGCAAGGCACAAGTGTCTTTGCCACTGTCATTTCTGGTCAATGCTGGTGCTTCTTTTCCGGTAGGTGGGCAGAAGATGGAAGGGCTGGTTTGTCCCAAATACCACTTTTAGAAGAAGTGCCTTAGCCTTAATATGAACTACAGGTGCTGCAGAGCTTTTGTAAGCTATCTTGAAAACTATGCTGTGGATGAAACACAGGCCAGGATTTGGCCTGTAACTATTTTGCCTGTAGCTCGTAATTAAATATAAAGTTAAACCCAGAATCTCCAGTTGAAATGTTCAGGTGTTAGTGTAGCTTCTATAACTGTGAATGCAGCAGTGGGCTATTTTGCTGTCTTTCTCTGAAGATTTTGTTGCAAAGAAAGGCAAGTACATTTGACATTCCTCCAACAAGCTCGCACAAGGGTAATTTTGTGTGGATGATTGAGTGGCATGGAAACACTGTAAGATATTGTCCTTTTGTGGGTTTTGTAAAGAGGAGATACAGTTGAAGTAATTTATAGTATGCTGAGTCTCAGCAGTCTGCTGAGAGCGCTTCTTTCAGCAATTACCTGTAAGAATAAAGTAAAAAGCATTTATTATTGATATTCACATTCCACATATTAAGAAATATTTCTTCTGATATTGTTAATTTTTTATTTGTAGGCTCCAAAGGAGTGTAGAGTAAGACAAATGTGGTCGAGGAAGAAAAATATATGAGTTAATGTATTAAGTTTACATATTTTTTGTTTGATGGATTTATGGTTTTTAATTACACCTTCATGTCTTGCATTGGGATCCCTGGGGGCCCTCTCTGAATTTCATGCTTATACTCTTATAAATATGAGATGCTTTAACCTGCCACCTTGTGCAGTCTTACTTCTGCTTGACTGACCTCTGGTAAAGTTACTTTTTATTTGAGTTTAAAATTTGAGACCTCCACAAAGAGCTAAATGATTAGAAAAATATTTTGTGATTTACAGAGTTTCTCAGCCTGCCGTGTTGTACCTGTGAAACACAGGTTGTGAATGGGTTTCTCTGATGTTTGCATGGAAGGGTGGACTTTGTGCTCAGCATTTGCCAGTTTGATCATGAGTAGCAACACCCTGGTCTCAGCTTGTGGCCTTACTGGCTCCCAGTGGGGAAGAGTTTGGCAGTGGAAAGTAGTCGTGTCTTTGGTAATAACCCTTTGGGGAGCCATGACTGGGTTTAGGGAAGAGTATTTTCAGCAGTGTTGTCCTGAATCTGGCTGTACATCTCTTTACTTCTGTCTTCAGTTAGATATGGCACTGGATTTTCATTTCATAACAGTTTGCATCGTGGTTCTTYTATTGACAGTGGAATTGAAAACCTGTGTTAACAGGTGGAAAATGAAGCCTGTTGGCGGTGTGTAGTTTCAGTTGATTTACACTGGTGAAATGAAGAGGAAGCCAGACTGCAGAACTGGGTCAATGTCTGTATTCCAAATCTGTCTCTCTGTGTAGGTATCATTACCTCTGTCTGCTTTTTTCTAGCACATCCTCTTCATTTGTCTGTTCAGTGGGAACATAATTGCCTGTATGTGTCTCTCTGTGTGTGTGTGTAAATAGTGCCAGGATCTGTTTGGTATAACTAAGACATAGCTTATCCAACAGGCAAACAACCCAGGCTGATAATATTCAGACTTTCCAAAGGAAATTTGCCTTGGGACTGACACTGAGCGTGAATATTCAGCCACAACTTGAGCGCCTTTTCTCAGATTTGTGCTGTATATCCTTTTTATTATTCTGGTCATGGCTGCTCCTAAGCACACACAGCTCAAGAGCAAAATAACTCTGATTTGTGCTGTAAGAATTTAGTTGGGTTTCAGCTTCTTGTTGCCAAGTCTTTTGATGACATGAATGAGGTGTTATACGCAGGGCTGGCTTTTCTGACCCACCCTGAGTTCTCCCCTGTGCTTTTTATTGCTGTGGGAGGGCTTGACTCTTGTAGGATGGGGTGCAATGAAAAGTGTGGAGTAGATAGCTAAAGAACTGCAGTGCAGAATAAACACTTGGCCCTGGGAAGTCAACACAAGTGAGAACACAAAGGTATTGTTCTCTGAGGTGATGCATTGGAAGATCTCTACTTTTCTGTGTTTTCTTTTTGTAGTTTGCATTTTAATTCCTCTTGCTAGTGCATCTTCTTGCCACTGGAGCAACAGCCTCATTTGCCAGTGTTGGCAAGTAGCCCAGGGCATCCCCTCCTTACTAAAGGCTGTACTTCYGCTTTCTTCGGAAGCGGTGAAAGGTCTGGTACAGAAGGTCATCTCACTAAGCATAATGGTACAGAAGCGGTTCACCTGCATCTAAAGGAGTGAGCTGAAAAATGTCTATGTTTGTTCAACAAGAAAAAATGTAGATCCACTGTGTGAAAAATCTGCTTCTTTCTCTACCTCGACAGGATTCCTTAAGTCTGTGCAAGAGCAAAGAGTTAAGGTAATCCTGATTTTACAGAGGAGTTAGTTAACCCAGGAGTCTTGTAGCTCAGCTGAGTACAATACAGGAGTGACATCAGTGAGRGATTAGAATAAGCTTATCTTCAAAGACTGTTTACTTAATGGTTGGGGAATCGCTGTATTTGTAGGTAGAGGTAGGAAATGTCCTCAGGCAGGCAGGAGCTGATAGCATTAAACAGAGCAGTAGTGTTTCTCCTCAAGCATCCTTACATTGCTTGTGTGCTTCTCCCAGCCTGCTGGCTGCCTCTGCTTTTGTGTACACCACCGGTACGGAGGTCTTTAAGAGATTGCCAAGGTAATTTTGGATGCTAAGTGCTGAACCCAAGCAGTATCCTTGTAGCTTTTGGGTTATTTCTTCCATGTCCTACCGACTTTGGCCCTATGTAGGGTAATTATATGGACAGTCTGTAGCCTGTGGCTTGTTTTTTCATTGTTTGCCTATAATTTTCTTCCAAATTCCTGTTAATTTTCAGGAGAGAGGTGCTTGCAGGGTAGCTTCAAATGAAAGCATACCCTGAATTAGCGTGTCTGTCTGTGGAGTGGTGGGGACGAAAGGGAGAAGGGAGCAGGGTGTGCTGCTTTTTAATGCTGGGCTATCAGCGGCGTGTCCTGAGGTGCAGTGCAATGGGTACGGGGTGCGTGTCGCCATGCGGCATTGGCTCGGCTGGGAAGCACATTCTGTCAGGGGAACGAGTCCTTCTGATAAGTATCTCCATCCAACACCCAAATGGTGTAACAACCTGAGGAATCAACTTCTACGAATCCTGGGGCAGTATCGCTTGTATTTTTGTTACATACATACATACATGTATAAGTTTTCTTTAAAATATTGGTTAGAGGTATTTTAAAAATCTCAGAGTTGAGCAGTGTTACCTACCCTTGGATATTTCAGCTCTCGCTTGTAATCACGAATGCAGTTCGTTTGGGTTTTTGGGGGATTCTTGTGTAGGACTTGGATCTTTTCTGCAGAGTTCCTTTTGACAKCAGTGAAGTTACTTCTGATCTCCAGTAAAAAGGACAATTTGATTTTCAGATTGCTGTGTAAAAGCTGCTATAAACTTAATTTGGAGCCCGCTGGGATACATCCCACATGCAAGTGTTTAGCTCTTCATTTTTCTCATTAAAACATTCCTGTAAAAGTGGTCTTTAAAGCCAATTTGTGCCTCATCGGCATTTTTTTTTAAAGACAAAGCAGAGATGCAGTGTTCCAGGCAGATATATTTTTGTTCCCAGCTGTTTTGAATGCTCATTTGATGTTAAGTCTTTGTTCAATCCAGTCCTATGTTATTAATGACTCTGGAGTAAGTAGGTATGCAGAGCTGGAGGAAATCCTGTTTTATACGTTTCTATTCTAGGAGTGCCTCAGAAAGACTAACAATAATGCCGCTTGGTGAGGTAATGGGTAAACATAGTAAGAAATAAAAACGTGCTTACTCCTTACTGAAGCAGAAAAATAGCTTATGAAGCATAATGTTGTCTTTGATACGTGTAGATAATCTGACCTGCTTCAGTCTGTGGAAAAGGCATTAGCTGGGGCAGCCGAAACAGCTTCTCATAAAGAACCTGTCCCTCTGGTTGTAAAGAAGTTGTCAGCAAATGCTAACGAGAATTAAAAAGAAGTAGGAGCCCAGTCATAACTCAGCGAAGTCACTTGAAAGGCTTGCCTTGACTTCAGCGGTCAGTTAATTCCCACCTGAGGTGGAGGGTTGTGTTGCGCAGCTTAGCGTTATCACGAGTCTGATGTGGGTGCTGGTTTCAGTCAAGGGGGTGGGTGGTGCACAGCAAAGCTCTGGTGAAGCCTTGGGTTTGCACCTGTCCTCTTCATGGTCCTTTCAAGACGCTGTGGGAAAGAGAAAATGGGGGCATCCCCCAGCTTTTCCTTCCCTTTGCTGAATGAGTGAAGTTTAGTAGATGAGAAGTATTTGTTTTCAAGAAGAACCAGTGTTCTCATAGGAGGTCAAATTTCTTCATCAAGTTCTTGAGGAAGTCAAGGCTGGATTTAAAGCTTTTGATCTTGGTCAGTAGATGGACAACAGGTAGAAAAACAGGATGAAATTTTGGTAGCAGTTTTGGGAAACTTGACTTTTTTTTTTTTGAGAAGAAAATGTGAAATTGTGTAATTTTTCCAGCAGCCAGCTTCCATAGGAGCATGTGTGAGTACAGTGAAACATCTCAACTCCAGTTTACTCACACTGTCTGTGCTACAGGCTTCTCTAGGGACCTAGGGCAAGTCAGCTAGCATTACATTTTTAGCTATACTTACCCCATTTAGCATATGCATTTTGCTCAGCATGCGATTACAGACTAGTGAGTTGCATGCATATATACCAGAGCCCTCCTGTTGGTGTTCCTTACATACGCACCGGTTTTTATGTGCATTAATCTGGTGTGTATACTTCAACTATATTTCTAATCTCTCTCTACCTTCATGTTTTTGACTGTGAAACAGCAGTCATCACTTTTCTTTGAGTAAGTAGGCAGAGTCATACTTGTGACATATTTTAAGACCACTTAGAAGATATAAACTTATTTAAGTGCTTGTGATTTATCTTGTTTTGCTTTATTTGATTCCTTAAATGTCAGCCACTCTGAAAGTTCCTGGGATTTTCCTCTTTTATTTGGGAAGTGTCAGCTGACGAGAAGGCAGCTGGTGTGCTGGAAGCATCATTCCCTTAAGAATTTGGTGTGTGATGTGTTTGGCTGGGGAGAAAGCCCAGTGATAGTTGTCCTTTTGGTTTTTTTTTTTTTCTTTTTTTCCTAAAAGTTGCCATCTTGCCCTGTTGGTTTAATGGTGAAAGAACGCTGCAATATGTTTAGCTGTGCAGTACCTTTCAGGTAGTGAGAGATACCTGAGGAATGAGAGAGATCCCGTGTGCATAATTGGCTGGCACTTGGTTGACCTAAGCTGACGGGTCTATACATAGCCCTGATTCCTGCCCGCCAAGAGCATCTGATGCAGACAGCTGCTGGGTGTGTGACCCCTTTTGGTGTATGGGGCGTGCGTGGGCACGTGCCTTCCTACCTCTTTGCTGGGTGCGGCAACCTCCAATGCTTTCTGCTCTCCTTCTGTGCTTTTGGAGAGGACAGCCCCACCAGGAGACCTTGTCCTAGGTGGAGAGAGCTGTTGGACCCCTGATGGCAGGAGGGAGCTGGGATACCTGTGCCTATCTTCTGTAGAGGAGCAGATGATCATGGCTCCCTTCGCAAAGTGCTTCTTGGTGGAGTATTTAGGGTAAGGGGGTGAAGGGGTGAATATGCATTGGGCATCACAAGCTTGTAACTGCCTGGTGGAAAGTGCAAAGGGGAGGTTGCTTGAAGCGTCTCCCTCTCTCAGACTCCAATAACTGCTTTATTAGCTCTAAGATGTAGGAGGGAGGGAAACTATCCATTAACAGCTGCTTTCCAGAAACACTTGAGATCAGAGTCTAATGAGTATTATCACCTCTAGTGTATCTTGCTTGTTTCAGGTTATATTGTGATGGCAGTCCTGATCGTTATCTCATATTAATTTTCTAGAGCATGATGTATGTGGATACACCTACTGTGCTCAGAGATTTCACTGCAAGATTAGAGACATGTTTAGGAAATTAGTAATGAGAGAAAAACGCGTAATTAAAAATGATATCAGTTTGGAAGCTCCTCCATCTTCAGCCARCTTGCTGGAAGAGAAAGGAGTCTTACACAATGCTTAGTGGTGGGAAAACATTTGGCTTTCTACATTTTAAACAGGAAGGAACTATTTAAATGACAGACTTACAATAGTAATCAGGGCATTTACTTGGGAACGTTGGATCACATATTGTAGCTGCATAATGTCGAGGTAACTCAGACTGTCTAAAGTTAAGACAGATCTCATTATATTTGTTTTCTTTTAATGATGCCTTCAGACAAATTTTTTTTTTTTACTTATTTGGACCCTTTATAAAATAATTGGGTCCTTGTACTGAAAATAGCATCCATATTTTGAGGTAGTCAGATTTACATATGCTGAATATTGGCTGTAACGTTATGAGGTTGCACACTTAACAATTTATTTGTTTCCTGAGATATGCAATTTTATGTGAAATGTCTTAAATTCAGAGCATGCAACAGAATTTTAGCTCTTCATCCCCAATGACCATTATAAAATTGCCATATGCCTAAAAATGTGCTCAGCACAACTGCGACTGTTCAGACTGTGAATTTCCTCTCATTTTATGATGGGATCCTTAGTTCAGAATGAAATTATTCTTCAGCAATAGGAGAAACACCATTTGGTTGTATATGGTTCATTATAAAACGTGGTAACTTTTAAGCATTTCAAGCAGTACACATGCTTTATTTGTGTTTTTATGCCATTTTTCATGAACAGTTAACAGTACCTTGTTGTCATTTTTGTCATGATATGTCCATAAACTCAATTATCTTTCTCTTTGGTCCAACTTACAAACACGCAGAAAACCTAAGCAGATGTCAGAGCAATAACCAGGTGTACATTGTAGTACTCTACAAAGTTTTAATTGCTGCAGGGATGTTTCCTAGTTAATGGATCTGTTTATTAAGTGCTTCTATCTGTTGTGTCTTGTCCAGAAGTGTACCTTACATATGGTATTTTCAGGCTGAGTCTAGCTATTTTATGTAGTGACAACCTCAGAGTAACCTTGCAGAGGGATGTGCTTTTTCAGTTACGATGTCCATAGCATAGTTAGCAAAACTGCCGAATTGCTTGTTGTGTAGACTGCTGTATAATTTGTGATTTTTGGTAAAATCATTAAATGCTTTAGAGTTGCGAGTTTGACACAGGGGGGCCTAGACCCAGTTGGGCCTATGGATGTGGCCAGCGTGTAAATATTTACCCTTATTGCCTCTGTAAGCGCTCTGGGGTATGGCCAAGCATGGGCCATGAAAAATGGTCGGAGGGCTGGAGCACCTCTCCAGTGAAGAAAGGCTGAGAGAGTTGGGGTGGTTTGGCCTGGAGAAGAGAAGGCTTGGGGGAGACCTTATTGTGGCCTTTCAATACTTAAAGGGGGCTTATAAGAAAGACAGAGAGAGACTTTTTACCAAGGCCTGTAGTGATAGGACAAGGCGTAATGRTTTTAAACTAAAAGAGGGTAGATTTAGATTGGATGTAAGGAAGAAATTCTTTACTGTGAGGGTGGTGAGGCACTGGAACAGGTTGCCCAGAGAAGTTGTGGATGCCCCATCATTGGAAGTGTTCAAGGTCAGGTTGGATGGGGCTTTGGGCAACCTGGTCTAGTGGAAGGTGTCCCTGCCCATGGCAGCGGGGTTGGAACTAGATGATCTTTAAAGGTCCCTTCCAACCCAAACTATTCCATGATCTTTGGGTGGCTGCTGATGGTAGCTGTTGGGTGTTCACCTGTGTGAGACGATGGCTGTTGTCATCTGGGAGAAGGGACAATGGGTGAGAAGGGTATGGCCAAAATGACTCACCAAAGACCAGCAGTTCTCAGTGGTGCTTGGAGCAGGGAGCTGTTAGTTTGGTGGCCAAGGGACCCCTCATGTCTGGGAGCTGGAAGTCAGCTGCTGTGATGGAGAGTGTGGGCAGCTCCCTGGTGTTCCCTGTTATGCTCACCCATGGAGAACCAGCCTTCCTGGAGAGGTGTGAGGGGAGGCACAACCTCTCTTGGCAGCCACTTCGGGGTCTGCGCTGTTGTGCGTGGAACGGGGAGATGTGGATGTGATCTGAGGATGTCTCCAGTTGCCCTGTGCTTACTGCCCAGAAGCAACTGCATGGCAAGAAAAGGAGACCCTTGTTTCATGGCCCTGTGCAATACTGCAGATTTGTACCCAGACCAGGCCATGGAGCCAGGACTGGGTCTTTTATAAGCAATATGATGTATTGATGGAACAAAGAGAGAGAAAATCTTTTCCCAGGAATTAAACAATTGCTTTCTTGATGAAAGGACCCAACATCTGGCTCTTGTGTTTCATGTATTTTGTCATGTAGATATAACTTTGCTTTGTTCCTGGCAGTAATGTTAACTTATTAGTGTATGAAGCTGTTTCCAGGTCAGTGGAAAACTGCATATAAATCTTTATTACATGTACCTGATTGTCTTTTAACTCTTTATAAGATATAACTAGCGTCCAGTAATCATATTGCAGTGCTGTTTCTGTGATTACGCTGGTAGTTAGTGTGCAGTGCAATTCTGGTTTTATAGACTGGAGCTAATGTTAGCTTGATTAAAATAAAGGATAAACATTGGCTGGTGTTGTTGGCCAGTTAATTTTCTCACCTTTCCGCTGCCCGGTTTCATTGCCTCCTGCAGTTCTGAGATGTGACCACCTGCCACCGAGTGGCTTCTGATTAAAAAGCCATGATTTTTAATACGTGATGCTTCAGGTTGGAAGTGGAGCCACTTTCGATAATGGTGTCTGCGATGGGAGGGAAGAAGTGGATTGTGGCAGGGTCTTCAAGGACAGTGACTTGGCGGAGCACTAGTGCCTAGAAATGTTTTGATCCTATTGTAATGAATAGCTGCTAGTTCCTGTTGTTGTTTCTGTTTTGATTGAGTGCCCAGCTGGTGTGTGGTGGAGATAGGATGTTGGGGCAGGGAAAGGAAGTAACTGTCAAAAGTGCGTCTCCCTTAGGAAAGCAAGAATGTGGAGGCACGGTAGAATTGGGGTTTAAATAGCACTTATTTTTCCTTGGTTTTTGTAGTGCACTGACCGTATGCAATTTTCCACATGCTGGGTAATGGAAAGTTGGCCCCAGAGGAAGTCACTTTGTAAGTCAAGTTTGGGATTATAAAATCAATCACTGTTGGGTCACTAATTGGTGTGGAAGGTGGGAATTTCCTATACAGTATGATAAGTTCATTGGTTTTCTGGCAGTGTGTGTGCAGTGAGCTGTTTAGCCAATGATATTCTTTCCTGGTTCTGTTGTTAACTCAGGAAAAGCATCAGGTCATTTATAGCTACACCCAAATCGCTGTTTTGTTTCTGAGTAGTAAGGGGAGGGTGGGGGGAGTTTGAAATCATGTAGAATCTACATGTGTTTTATGAAGTTTGTTTTCATCTCTTTGTGGCATAATAGTGAAGCTTGGCAGCCACATGGGAATCACGAAGATTGATTGCTCTTGGTGTTAAGCATCTCGCATCTCCGAGTTTATATCAACACAAGCCTTCTTCCAGCAGCAGCATCTGGCTCATTGGCAAGATCTGCGGACAGTTGTTCTGATCGCTCTGGAGATGCCTCTGGCTGTCATGTGGCCGCTGCCTTGGCCGTGCTGCTTTGTTATTCTAGCTGGTCCCATTTTCATTTATTTATTTTTTGGCTTACCTTTGATTCTGATGAATTGCTCRTGAGATTGTGGTCTTGAATAAATCTTGCCCAGCTTCCTCATGCAGGGACTTCCATGAGATGCTAGTGTTAATTCATTTCAGTGACTATTTGCTGATTGGAGCTGGAGCAATAACATCCCAGTCTGTGCCTTCTGTGCAGGTTTTCCCTGTGAATCACAGCATCAGTCTTGTGAAGTAAAACACACATCTTTCAGCATATCCTGCATAATGGGTTTCTCTGAGACTAGAGCTGCAAGTGTAAATCAAATATTACCAGTACACAGTCAGTGTSCGGGATAGTGCTGAGAGTCCTGGAGTCAACCACTTGGATTTCTCAAGTTGACCATAGGGAGGAAAGTTTCTGGCCCAGCTGATATAAACTGGCCCAGGAGCAAAGAATAGTGTGTGTCAGCTCTGGATTTACATCACCTCAAGTGCTGTCCCTGTCTGTTTGATTGTATGTTTTTTATTCATGTACCTTGTACTTTAAAAACATGGTTCTTTCAGAAGTACTGTGGCTTTGGAAGACAGGTGGGCTCAAATAAAAGTGAACGTTTCTTAAAATACTRAAGCATCATCTATTTTCATTAAGTAAGCCTATCAGGGTCACTGCCTCTTCTAGTTGAAATTAGCAGGGCTGTGATGTGCAGGAGGCTGGACAAGATGGTTATCTTCACTGGCCTTTAACTCTAATGATCTGTAGAATGGCTTTGGCACCGTCTACAATGGGAGCTGTTTGACAAGCTGTCAGATTTTATAAGGATGTTAGCAAGGCATGGTTATAGACAGTTTTCTGGTTTTAAATGTGTATTTACATCTGTAATAATAATAATAAGGCAACTTGGGTAGCATGTATGRGTTTTTTTTAGTGATTTACTGCAAACTTGACACAACATCATCTACTGCTGCAAAACTTCGTTTTAAAATGATGGGGGAAATTTGCATACTAAGATGTAACTTAACTCATCACCCAACAACTACAAACATGCATTTCATGGGCATTTTGTGAAATGGAGAGCCAGATTGGTGAAAGAGTTTATTGCTGATTTGAAGTTAGGAACGGGGATGCTTGAACTTAGAGGAGGAAATACTGACTGTGCATTCAGTATGAGTGTTTCCATGGATTTCTTTAGAGCCCAGGTCTCACTCTGGGGCTGTAATTTCTCTTAAAAGAACCCTTTCCTCCTCTGTACTTGCCCTTTCCCAGCAGGTGATGAGGCAGCTTCTTTTCCAAGGTCCCAGAACACAAATGAAAATAAAAACATCCTTTTATGTAGTACCTTCAACTGAATGGAGACATAAATGTATCCTATGATGTTAGGCATTGTCTACATTTGTGGAATTTCTATAGAAGCAACGTTAGATACCATAAACGTTTAAGAGCCCTGTAAGTGTGACTGGTAGGACGAGCTAGAGCCTTTCATCTCTCAGTTGCTGGTTTGAATAGGATTTGGCTTGAAGGGTTTTGAAAGTTCTTGCCAGGTATTTGATTGCTTCTGTGTCTCAGGAGCTAAGGCTTTTTTTTTTGTGTGTGTGGAGCCTGAAAGAGTTTACAGAGGTATTTTAGCCAGCCATCTGTGGGCATGTCTACATGTATGTGTGTTATAGGCAGATACAAGCTCACTCTGCCTTAATGTGTTTATATCCTGTGTTATAGCAGAGTTTATAAACCCTATTAACATGGCTTTCAAGCTGCTCTGAGCATGGGTGGAGTGGGTTTTTGTCTGCCTGTGGGCATAACCACATTGATTTATGTTTGTAGAAGAGAGACCTTGGGCAAAGGGAGTTGCTCCTCTTTGATTACACCAGCCCTTTGGATGGGGAGAGGTTGCACAGCTTGCAGGTTTCGTAGGACCACTGCAGGGCTTCTCACCATTGCTGCCATAAGGATTACAGGTGGGTACTAATCACAGGGCTGTTGTTGTCCTGCACACACAAGTGTGATTTTCTGGGCTGACGAAGGAGAGCGGATTAAAAAAGGCAATTCTTGCTTGTTATTTAGGTCACGTAGAAAATGTACAATGCCTTTTGGTGCCCAGTCAGGTATTTTAAGGGTTCAAGGCTGGATACATGCATTATTGTTCACAATACAGTATAGCCATTGAAAGGCTTGTTACAAGACTGTACAATCAAAGGGTAGCAGCCAATTTGCAAAAAGTGGTAGTCTCCTGGGAAGCCAGAGTACTCTCATGCAAAGCAATTGATTGATCTGACATAGGACTATTAGAAATAAGTTGTTTTGTAGATAAGGATTATCTAATACTSTTCAGGTAATGGCTGTTGAAGACCAACAGGATCAACAAAAACAGCAACAAGAATATCTTACTACTAATAATAATCTTGTCCTTGCTATGTTTCTACATAGTGTCTTACTATGACGCTGCTACTAGTTCATGGTCCATGATGTTGTGGTGCTAGGTGCTGAATTTCTCATCTAAAGAAACTGTTGAAATAGGAGAAGTCTGTAAGTAAATTATAGCCATAGAACACACTGGGCTGTTTTAAGTTTTCAGGAGCTCTTTAAGTAACTAGTCCGTATCGTTCTTGTTCAGTGTATCGTTCAGTGTATATATTTAGGTTTTTGATATCTCTGACCATCTGTCATTTGTGTGGGTATCTGGGGGAAACCATACCTTTTTTTTGTGATTATTTGTTACTCCTGAAAACCTGATAGAAGTGTCTCAGGGTCAGAGGAACAACAGGTTTACTGAGAAAAGTTTTTTGAAGATGCTGTGAAATGTGTTGATGGCAGAGCCTCTAGAAAAATCTGGACAGATAGGCCTGCAGATAGCTATGGATCCGTTTCTGGTGTACCATCAGAAACCCTGAGACGTCTTCCATTTGTAATCTGGAATGGCTAGTTTGCATTCCTTCACAGCTCCTTTTAGTGGGCTTTGCAATGAGTTTTTTTTGAACCTTTGCAAGGAGATAGTCTAGTTACTGTAATGCAACTAGTACTCTCTGGTGTGGTTTTTTTTTTTCCCCCCCTCAATTCTCATTTCTGAGATTTTAATCAATCTTGATTATTACATTTATTTCCAGAATGTTATGGACAGATAGGAGTGGTTGGACTTACACCATCTAATTTAGGCATCTCATTTGGATTCCTAAAATTATCCCCTGAACCTGTAGGGAATGAAATGTAACAATTCTGTACTTTTTATCTGTAAGGGTAGATTGAAAGTGGAATATATATGCAGTATAGTTAATGATAAAGAATATTTTGGGTATCATGGTGATGGGCTGTGAGTATTTGGCAAAAGAAGAATTATTCAAGGTGATACAGAGGGCCACAAGTAGGACAAGAGGCATGGAATTAAAACAGGAATGATGCAAGTTGGAAAACTTGCTGTGAGCAAGATAGCGTAGGTGCCTGAATAGCCGTCTAAGGAGAATAGTATTTTGAAGTCTATATTCCTTGTCTGTCTGTGGCACTTGAACCCAAGCAACAAGTCTGGCTACAGATGCGTTACTCATCTTTCCAAAACCAGGATCATAAGAGCATAGGGCTGGAAAAGGATCTTCAGATCTTTAAAAAGTAGTCCAGCTTCCTCCACTGAAATGGGATCACCTATCTCTTGATCACCTCCTATGAATGTTTCTCACCTGCTCTTCAGAACCTGTCACGAAGGAACGAGATTTCTCAACATCATTCTGTAGCATTTGCCAGGATTCACTCACCTTTGACAGTTTTTCTTAAGGCGTCTTTGCTGAAAAGTACCATGATTTCTTATTTTCCTTTCCGAGGTGGATATGGAAAGTAATTGGTCACCAGTCTCTTTGTAACTACTTTTTGTGTACTGGAGGACTCTGCTCAGTTTTCTCTCTTCTAAACTAAATAAACCATGCTCCTTTGAACTTCCCACAACATTCTTTTTTTCTAAATTGCTTTTTGTCCTATAGACACTCCACAAATGGTCTGTCTCCATCTGCTGTTTATACGGCTGAGATCATACTTCACCCTAATGCGATTCCATAGGAGGATCATTTGATTCTTTGGGCAATATCCCCCACCTGCAGATGTCCCTTAGAATCTGCATATTTATCTTTTCTTTCTAATGCAAGATGGGGCCAGCAGAATGAGGTCAATTACTTCTACGCACCAGCATCTTAACTGAAACCAAGGGACAACCATGGACCTTAATTCCATCCAAGTYCAGAGATACTGGAGACACCAGGACCCCACTTTCCAACAGGTAGCTGACAGCAAATTTGTGAATTTACTTGCTGAAGTTCCTCTGCTGAAGAGTGGTATTAAAAAAACCCACCCAAGAATCCATTTTAAAGAGCTGCTGTGGGATGAGCAGATTGGAGAGGGAGGTGGTGTCTCACACATGTGCCACCTAGTAAGCAAAGGAACTAGAGCAGACTCTTCAGGCAGTGTGTGGCCTGCTTGTGGCTGAGGAGTTAGAAATACACTTCATCATTCCTTTTCTATTCATCCCTGCTTAGAGGGTTTTTTTTCTTCTTTTTTTCTTGATTAAGTCCAAGCAAGGAGAAAAAGGAAGAACACTAACCCACTACAGTACTGCTTAAATTCAGATGTAAACCCAAAATTTTTCAGCCAAGAAGTCAGTTTTTGGTGAAGCAGTTAAACTGAGGCAGTGGCACTTTAGTTAAGATGAAGAGTGAGCGTAATCCACTTTGTTTCTGGAGACAGGCTGCCTGGTGTGGTAACTGTGCACTATGTGCAGCAATTTGTAGCTTGCGAGAGGAGTGCACAATGGGCAGCCCTTCAGTTGTGAAAGCTAAATCGTTTCTGTACGGTCCTCAAGTATTCATTTACCAAACAAATAATTCGTAAAATGAGCAAGTGAAAGAGACACTAAGAGGGTGTGATCCAATGCCAAGAACTGGTTTTCGTAGTTGATTTTAAATCTACATTATGCTAATGATGTTCATTTGGAAAATGTGTCCACTCCCTAACTTCTGCCGCTGAGCATTATTTTAATTGGATTCAGATGGTTGGACTGAAACAGTTGTAGGGTTTGTATACAGATGTCCTGCACGCTCCAAGCTCTTTTTTTCCTATCCAGTTTTTCTAAGCCAGAGTTGCTTTCACTGCGGCTGGTGTCCAGACGTTCTTGAACTCCCTCATTAAAGGTCTGTCGGATACAAATGGGCACGGTTCTACTGGGACAAATGCAGTTACGATCACTTAAACATGCTGAAGATCTCATCTGGAGCATTACCCCTCTCCGAGTCCACTGGGCTGTCTGGGCTGGGTTGCTGGTCTCCGGCCCGAGTTTATCAGTGAAAGAGTCCATCTCACAAGGCTTACCATTGCAATTTGTCATTCTGAAAACATGGGCTGTTGCCTAAATAACTGTAATAGTGGAAACAGCCTTTTGTTTCCAATACAATGGTATTAAGAGTTGATGTTTCTGAGGCATTTTGACAAGGCAGCACTTTTTCTGTGTAGTGGGTGCTGCTCTCTGATTTTCATCCCTATGCTGAAATTCAGAGCTATGGTATTATCTGAGCAGCCTGACTGAACTCARACTGTATGTGGAGTAGGTAGCATTCAGTGTGATGAAGGTATCAGAGAGCATCGGTTTCCAGAGTAGTCATTCTAACGCTTGTCATAAGCACGCAGTTTGCTTTTAAGAGGAAAGGGAAGTTGTTTATGAACTTTTTATGCAGTCTAATRGGCAGAGTTTCTATCATCTGATTTACCATGCTCGTAGGCTAACCAAAATTTACTCTCTGGTTTCAGGGAAGAAATAATTAAGGATGGAAAGCTGTTTATCTTTTATTTAAAAGTGTCTAATCTCTATCAAAAGTTTTTGTCTGAATTTCTGAAAGGCAACTTTGTCTAAGTGGCTATTTCTGAAAGTAATAATCAAACAAAGGCGTTTCAGACACTATAAAGTATCGTGTGGTGATGAGTATGGAGCTATTCCCCCAAACACTTGCTGCTGTTCAAAATGATATTACTTCGATGAAGGTTTAAAAAAAAAACAAGAGGGAAAGAAAAAAAGTGTTGGAAGATGGTGTTTTCGTGTGAACAAAATCAGTACTGAATTTGCATTGTGAAGTTACAGTAAGCCACAGACCCAAGAGGGAAAATTAAAGGATTACTTAAAACCAACAATAAACATGCAAATTAAAAGTCATCATTTTAAAATGAAGTCATACACTATTAAAAATAAGCACAAAATTACATACTAGTTTGGATGTGTAGTTTATAGAATACACCAAATGTTAAAATTGAATGAAATTAAGAAAAACATTTTCCAAAGGCAAGTAAAATATCTGTTTAATTAGATCATAAAGAAAGGAGATTAAAAGTAATATTTTGTGATACAGTAATTACTGTTTTTCAGAAGTAGTCAGGTTCCTGTGTGTTGATCTAAATTTAACTGTGATAGCAGATCTCTTTGCGGTCTTTTGTTTTGTTTGTGTCTTTAATTATTTTAAATCRCAACCACTACCTTTATTTTGTTTTCTTTGCACTAAACACACTGCATGGCTGTTTGCTCCAATACTCTGCCAGCTCATGAACACAAATCTGGGAGATCAGCTCATACCCTCTGGTTCTGCGAGGTTAAAAGCCAAATCATTGCAGGGGACTATACAGCAAGATAACAGGAAAAGCGGCTGAAACCATTGGGAGGTGGGTTGAGGTGCTGATGGGAGTCTGAGATGTAAATAAACCAGATTGCTCTCATTTCCTCTTTCCACTGTATTATGCATTCCAATAGCACTATTCATCTTTATGACAGACACCTATTGCTTTAACTTTACTGCGGGCCACTGAAGTACATTAAAGTGGGCAGGAAATGGAAATAAATAGAGTTCGGTGGAGGCTGCAGAATAACTAAACACGCTGCAGTCATTTTTAGCGGGGGGTCATGCGTTTTTTAGCAGATGTATCGTATTGCTTGACTTTTGTTAGAAAGATGGGTGCTGTTTAAAAGAGATGCAGTATACTCATAAAATAAGTAAGAAAATGTGCTCAGATATTTTTTTTTTCAAACTCTTTGGGATGCCAAAGATGAAATGAAATTGGGTTGAGTCTCAGCTGGGCAGAGTCAGTGGGATATGTCTGTGTGCAGTACCTGAGGTTGTGGTTAGAAACAGAATAATGGGATTAGAGATTTGAAGAAATCCTGCCAGCGGACAGCATGGGAGGAGGACCACAGTCCATTGGCTTAAATTAATCTTCCGCCTAAAGGTAGTGAGACATTCAGGTAGAGAGGGCGGCTGGAATTTGGCCTTAAAAATGCATCTATTTGTTTTTTAATGCATGTGCATTTTGCTCACTTTGGAAGTGTGGATTGCTCTCCTGCGTATTCAGAGGGTTGTTTTCAAGGACAGCAAAGTTACACTGCAAGTTCCAGATACCCTTAACCCTCAGGAGATGGGACTTCTGGTGAATTCTGTTTTTGTGAAAGCTGTGTGTGTTTGTTTTTCCTTGATTGTTTATATTCTGATAAGATTAGGTCAGTAAATGAATGAATTCACAACATGAGTTACTTGAAGACTTACAGCTCATATTTCCACTCCCTTGAGACAGTCAGCTACTTGGAAACTTTTCTTTAAAAAAAAAAAAAAAAAATTAACCATTAGCACTGTTTTTTTCCTTGATTACATCGAGCAGTCTCTGGTTTTGCTGAGTACAGTGTTCTCTTTTTCTTCTCTTTTTCTGACAATGACTGCTATATAGTTGAAAGCAAGCATCAGCCTTCAAAGTATTTGTCAATATAGAAGATATTAGTGGATATTTCACAATGTCATGTAAGATAAAAACTAATTTGTAAGCAGCACGGCAGAAATCTGGAAAGACAATTAAGACAAAAAATCATTAACATTGATTCTTTTGCACTGGGAAAGTACAATCCCTTCTCCCAAAGCATCCTTTAAAAATGTTGTTTACCTAGGTCTGTATTTAAGTATATATTTCAGTGTGACATTCAGTGATTCTTCTTCTTTCTTTTTAATTATCTTTATATCAAGAATTTAATTTAATTCAGAATACTGCTCCAGATACACTTGGGTTGCAGAAACTAGTGCCAGGCAGAATTGCAGGTAATTACTGAGGATGGTTGTTGGCAATTTGACTTTTCATCATTTGTTCGTCATCGTTTGTTCGCACTCCGTGGATAGTTCCTCGCTGAAAGGATTAGGTTACAGATGGGTGGGTATTACTTCAGGGACTTCTTAAGTGAGAATCCAGATGCTTTTCTCCGTCCTCTCCTCTTGCTTAGTTTGGGAGTTACAAGTCAGTAGCTGCAGGTAAGATTTAAAGCTTGTATCTTTGTTTCTCTTTTGCAATGGAAAGGCACTCTATTACTCCTTGTTAACGAAACAAACAATCTAACTGCAAACTTTAAATACTTGGGAAATCACAGATTGAGCTAAAATTTCAAAAAAATCTAATTTTTAAAGTGCGATATCACTGACAAACTGCTTCAGGTTTTCAAAAGAGTTCAGCTCCAGCAAGGTCATTTGGTGTTGCATGCTTTTGAAAACCTGGCTATGATTTTGGTGCCTAAGCTGTAGCGGGGTTTTTCAGAGCTGTTGGCCTTTAGCCACATCCCAGTTGCTTTGAGTATGCCTGTAGTTTCAAGGGCAACGGTCTCAGGTCGTAGTATTTTACAGTTGTGAGATGTGGGTTTTGTTTGTGTGCCCCACATGCAGCACGTCGGTGTTACCTGCATAGCTGAAACCCTGCTTGGTCCTTGCTGGATTTCATGGGGAGGCAATGCAGCAGTTGAGGTAGACATCAGAGAAGGAAGCGTGAATTAAAATCATGGAATCATAGAAATGACTGTTTCTTTCTTGCTGTTATGTGTTGCTGGATGTGTTTTCAAATCTGAGCTCATTTTCCCTACTCCTGGTTTCAGAGATAAAGCCTGAAGGCAAACTCCAGGCTAAATGCAGCTGTTGTTGAACTAAACGGGTGTTTTGCCGTGTGTTCTAGCGGGGGAGCACAATCTTGGTTTCCCAAGTTTACCATCCTGCCCGGTTGAGCTTGGAAGGACTTGCAGACCACGTCCGTGTGCTCTTCCTCGTGTGGGCAATTTGCACGTGTGTGTTTAAACTCCCAGCAGCAGTTTGCAAGCTTGCTTGTGTCCATAAGAACCGCTTGCTGAAAAACAGCGGTAAATTCAGGCATTTCAGAAAATCTTACTCATGTAAGTACATGTAATTATCTCGTGCCTTGACCTCGCTGGGGGCTGCTGGGCTCCCCAGTGCAGTTGTCCCTAGTGGGACCATTTATTTTACCTTCTAACAGTCTGTGATGTTTGAATATCTAAAATCTGTATGCAAAAGTTAACAAGCAGAGACTGAAATTAGGGTTTTGGTTTCTGTAGTGGGAGGGAAAGCTGTGAATGTTACAGCATCACAGTATTTTGCTTATCCTGCTTGTTCAGAAGGTAAGAACAGCATGTGGAAGTAGGTGTGACAAAGACAGCATAGTTTATTTATGCTGTGCAGGAATAAAGGAGTCATCTTCTTTGTAGCACAGCAGACTAACTTGGTTTTGGAGCATAGTTTGGAATAGAGGCTTATATGTTGTATGTTGAATTTTTGTGCCAATCCCCCCAGCGACTTGCGCACTGTCTTTGTCTGCCTTGCCTCTCTGCCAGCGGAGCCGTAACAAGGATGGCTTTAACTGCTCCCCCCCCCCCCGCCCCGTGTGCGTCTAACACATTTGGTCACTCAAGTTTTGTTTCTTCCCTCTGTAAAACATGAGAGTGTAACTTCCACCCCAGCCTTGTTAGGGCGCGAGCTGCCGAAGCGGGGGCTCGCCGGGACCAGGCATTGTCACCGGGTAGTAAAACCTCTTTAATGGGGCTGGCTTAACTTTTAAGTTATGGTTAATGTTTTTAACAGTAACTTGTGTTTCCTCTGCCCTTCAYGCCCAACCATTAGCCAGGTGTTTTTGTCGCACAGAGTGGAAAAATAAAAGTAATCTAACCGAACAGCTGGGCCCTCGGTGAGGTGCTGGAGGAGGATGGCCACAGATGCAAACTGGGGATCACAGAGGCTGGATGAGTGGGTTAAAAGGCTCCTTGTAAATGCTTGGCAAAATGCAAACACTGGAAATGAGATGGCTTTTTTTTTTCTCCCCACTATAAATAAATTAGAAGGTTTAAATTTGGCATACTGTGTGCTTATATGGTTTGCTCTGTGTAATTTTCTAAATAAATCAAATTTTTCTGTTTGTTTGTTTTGTTTTGTTCCCCCCTTTAATATGGCATCCACTCGATTTCCTTGTAACTGCAAGACTGGCCTGACTCTGATCTGCCTGACACTGTAAACTGTGTTTATGGAGCTAGAATTGGGGTCATTAATTTTCTTTACATCAAAAGAAGTCGTTTCTTTTAAATGAGAAGCCTGTTTCACCAGGTAATTTGCTTTAATTGCTTATTTGAAACTTTTGACATTTGATAGCAATTTTAAACATTGCCAGATGAGGCTCACGCAGTCAGGACCTGCAGGTGCTTCCTTGTGTGCCCAACTTGCATCAAAGGAGCGAGCCCAGGGACGTGCCTGCCCGCGGACGGGGCACCCGGCGCTGGAAGGTGCTGTTTTCTGGGGCTGTTTGAATAGATGCTGTGTGTCAGCCTCGGCAAGAATTTGCTCAGAGGGCTCTCCCTTGGAAGGGTTTCTGCAGAGCGCCGCGCTGTTTGTTTTTCTTGGGAGATAGACTGCGTGGCCTTTGTTTTGCCTGAGGCTTAATAGTGCTTGCAGCTCTGAGTTTTTATATTTTTTTAAGTCTAACCAATAGCACTTTCTGCTGAAGGGTTAGAAAAAAGTTTCTGAAATATTAATTACCTTTTCTCCCTGACTAATATCTGTTAATTTAGTATTATCGTCTTCTGGGAGGTTTGGAGGGAAAGAATTTTCCTGCTCATGAGGGTAAGCAAATGGTGCAACTTCAAAGGCATTTTTACCAGGATCTAAACCTCAATAAAGAGAAAAGAGAAAAACTGAAACAGAGTCTTTCACTTGATTTTGTAAACTGGTTCACTAATGTGAATGCAATTTATTGTTCAGTCAGTGGCGGGAGTAGTTTTCCTTAGCCTGAGATGTACTTTTTTTTTTTTTTAAAGTCAATAAATAAACAATAATTTAGATTACTGCGGAAAAAGCAACTTTTGTTAATGGCTTTTGGCTGCGGAATGATGTGATGCTAGATATACTCACAATGGTTTCTATCAACACCATACTGGGTCTTGTGAGGTAGATTAAAAACTATCGCAGGAGTAGTCCAGCAGCTGAAAATGAGATAAATTCTGTGCTGCTGCTGCAGAAATTAGGCAGTGTTTTAGGACTTTCTGAATTCAGAGCAAAGGGAAATAGCACAGTTGAAAGAGAATAATGAGCAAAGCCAAAGTACCAATGCCAAGACTTTTAAAAAGAGTTTTATTGATGTGTGTTGTAATTAAAACTGGAATTAGTTAGTTTTCTAATAGGACATTCATTTCCTAGAGAGCAATTGCAGCTTGGCATAAAGTAATACATTTTTAAAAATGAGTACTGATCTGGGGATACCCCCAGCATATGTTGGATGGCTGACTTACTAGCTTTGTGTGCCCTCATTATTAACAAGGAAATTAAATATTTTCACTTAAAATAATTATACAAATAAACCTTTGGCTGCGCTGTGATTTCATTAAAACCTTAATTGTTTAGAGAGCTCAACGAGAGTGTGTGAAGTTGGGTCAGTTTTACTGCACGGCATTACTCTTGATAGCAGGTTTACAACAGGGCTGGATTTAATCTCTTGACTAATCTTTACAGTAGCAGGCTTGGGATGGGAAGGTGTTTGTGTGTTTCAGGAGACAGGTAACTCTATCTCTGAACTGGAAGCACAGAGCTGGGTTTTAAAATATCTGGGCAGCCTTAAAATGAACTAGCAAAGGGGAGGGGTGGAAAAATTGCTCTGTGGAAACAAAATAGACGTTGCTTTTAAATCAGCTTCTTAGTGTGCACATTGTCACACCTTCACACATGGCTGTAGGCTCAAATCTATTTCTCATCAAAGCAACTGTAGCGTAAGGGAATATTGCGACCATCTGGGTTGCAAAGATCAGAAATAACGGTCCTCGCTAGCAGAGGAGCCAGCTGTGGGCAGCACCATGTAAACTGGTTTTTATGCCACTTGATTAATCATTTCTGAGGGAGAGGACAACAAAACATTTACCAGGTCACGCACTAATTTTTTAAAATACTCTAAAGTCTAGTTTTCCTGGCTTTAAGGTGGTCTGTGCCTTTGAAGCGCATTATGATATTTGTAGGGTCAGCATCTCAACTAACGTTGTTCCCGAGCATGGGAAACACAGACATGTTAGGTGTCTCCAAAGGAGAGTTAATTAGAAGAATGAGTAGTTATCAAGTACACCACAGCTCCACTGTTTAATTCTGACGATAATTTTCATACTGGGTCTCCTACAAATGAATTCACTTATGGTTTATTAATCTGCTGTGACCTGCGGGTCTTTTAGGGTATTTGGGGGAAAAAAAGCTGAGTGTTACCAGAACAGATTTAAAGTACTTCCACGGGCRGAGAGCAAATCAGAGAGAACTTTTGTCTTTTTCTTTCTTTTTATCTTTCTGCATTGTTTTAACTCAATATGTTTTTTCTGCCTTTCCCCCCTTCTTTAGGACCCACGATTATCAGCTTTAATTTTTGACAAGCTTCAAGTGCCTGACTATTTACAGAAAAACAGGAATGAAGGAGAGAGCAGATGCGAAACTTGTGCCACTCACTTGAATCAGCTGAAGCAGGAAGCCATTCAGATGATGCACACCCTCAATCAAGCCAGCTACCCAGAGATGCCCGACCTCCCGCCCAGTGCCGGGGCAGTGACCAGCATGGTACCCAGGATGGTCACGGTCTCTTCCCAGAGAGACCTGCCGCTCATTGCTGGGCAGGTGGGCAGGCAGCCTGGAAAGTCACCGAATCTCTTCTCTGGGGCAGAGAGGAAGAAGGGACTTGGGTGGTCTCAAGGCACGGGCAGTTTTCCGAACTCCAGTGTTCAAGTCACGGTGGCCCCCAGCGGTCTCAGCGGCGCTCTGAGCTCGGTCACCATCCAAGCTCAGCAGTACCTCGAGGGCATGTGGAGTATCTCCAGGGTGAACAGCTTCCTGCCTCAGGCTTGTCTAGTAAGTAGCGATCATTCAGATGCTTGAATTTTGTTTACGTGTGTGGATATACAGAGAGATAAAGATAAACTTTGAGACGTATACATATTTATCTTAGAGGGAATCAGCTAATGGTATTCTAAACCATGTTTCAAGAGCTGAAGAGCTGAAAAAGAGCTTTGAAYGATGTTCTGTCAGATGTCACAAGGAATTTGCCTTCTTATCTCAGATGGTGAGATCCTTTCCTCAGATGTTTTTGCACCTATTTTAGCTTCACGTATGCAGGTGATGTTATTTGGCTGTTACATACCTGGTGACCCCTTTAGAAAAACATAAAAGGCCAAGGAAACTCTGGGAGCTTCATGGGATTATATCAAAGATGAACTTGACCCTCAAGTCTAGCGCTGAACTTGTAAGGCTGTGTTCAGTTCAGCAGATGCTGTTGATAGACTGCGATGGAGAGCATTAATCTTCAGGTTAGATGTGCTGCAAAACGGTTTGCTGTGAAGGAGGGTGTTCAGAAGGTTGCTTCAGAGCCACATGCCTGTAAATGTCATTGCACTTGAATTTTAAGCGTTGATGTTGATTTTCTGTATTCTGTGTATATTTTAAGCACTCTTGTGGGAAATGAAAAAGCTTTATAGAGGTGCATGTTACCTTTAAAAGCAAGTTCATTACAGTTTTGTGACTATCTGTGGAACCGTGCTAAGAAGAAGGATATAGTGACTGATTTTGACTAAGATTTATTCCTAAACCATTTTCCCGTGGTAGCGAACAGAGGAGTGTGAGTAATGATGAAATATGTACGAATAGAAGTCATGGCTTTCACTTAAAGACGTTGTAGCAGATCTTGCAAGACCAGGTATGTTGGTGCTAGGCAGCTTTAAATTTAACATAATGCCTTATGTGCTGTTGTATATAAACACTACCTAATATTGCTTGGTAGCTTCAGTTGACTGAGCTCCAAGATCATCAGAGATAAGTATTTAAGAGTGCTGCTGTATAACGTTACTTTCACAGGGTGGCTGTTGTGTTTCCTTCCAGAAAAGGCTTGGAGATGTGATTCCTCCCTCCYGTACTTTTCTCTCATATGGAAATTTGTGAATGGACACACATCCCACCTCTGAGGGGCCCCCATTTAAATCCAGTGAATCTTCACTGATGTCAGATCGCTCTCTGATGATTCTTACATTAAGAAAAGGGAAAAAAATGGCCCATTCACCTCTTCATAGTTTATGAGGAACTGCTGCTATGAGTGCTTTTCTCTAAAATGCTGCTCCATGCATTAGGGATCAGCTTGGCCAATGTAAGGCATATGATGTTACCTTTTAATTATCTTTTAAATTCTGCGTATATCACAGAAATGTAGAAAAAAATGGGAAAGCTACGGGGTTAAGAAGCCCCCACTCTCTGGAAGCCGAAGTATTTCCATTTCTCTGCTCACTCCTTGCCTGCCCTTATTCTTGTCTTAAATAATTCACTAACAGCCAGCTCCAGATTTCTTCCTGCTTAACCATGCTGACTGATAGATGTGGTTTTCCCTAACCACTGCATTATTCTAAGATAAAACTGAGTTGCCTCATTTAACCCCTGTGAAGGAAAAATGTGTATAATGCAAAAGAGCTTTAAGTGTGATCTAGAAATGTGCAAAGAAACTTAGTAGCCTGGAAAACAGTGACCTTTAATGAAAGGACAAACACTGTTAGACTGTGAGTGTTGGAGGCTGCTTGGATGTGATCCAGTCATCTGCAAGGACAGTTTAGATTTAGAAGCAGTTTTTGGAGAGAAGCTAGGCTTCAGTTGTTTTCTCTCTCTCTTTTTTTTTTTTTTTTTTTTTTTTTTTTTTTTTTTTTATTCATTTAAGCCCAAATGACTCTGTTGTGCATCTCTGCCCAGATGATGCTTTCTGTGTCTGTCTGAATTCTCCTACTGCCTTTTGTATTATTAAGAGTCTTGTGTCTGATGAAGCTATTTGGGTGGGTGAGGCAGAAAGTGCTTCCCCTATGCTTTACCCCAGAGGAATCACAGGTGTCGAAGCAAATGGGATTGGAGGGATTTCAGGAACTGGGTATTCTCGCCCTTGCCTAGGACAGCATCCCCTGCAGGACATTCTTGTCCAATGCTCATCTCACCTCATCTTATAATTTTGCAAAGACTGGGATTCCCTGACTTCTATTGATTGTCAAGTCTGAACTTGCTTTCCCATTAGAAAAGTTTTCTTGATTTATTTATTTATTTTTTGATTTTGGCTATCCTTTCCTGAAGTTGTAGACAGGGTTTAGGTTTAAGATTAACCCAGGAGAGAGCTGTGGATATACATACTTTTTGGAGATGTCTGTCTTTAGTAACCTTTCCCATCTTCTTGTGGGGTGAAGCCGGTCTGGCTAGAGGAATTCTGGAGCAAGAAGAATTGCAGTAGAAAGGACAGCATTGAATGTATTATTTATTATGTGTAATGTGACTGCATCTTCGAGTCTACAGCCTCCATCTAGGCAAGATACCACACAAGTGCAGAAGAAAAAGATGGTCCCTTCCCCTGGGAGTTTACGCTCTCAGTAGTGATGTGAGTTATTTTGACCACTCTGCGAATACCCCCGTTTCACTCAGAATCTCTAATTTAGCCTTGTTTTCTTACCAAAGGGTTGTTCTTGAAACAAGTGCTGAACTCCCTGGTAGGAAACTGTTATCCAAGCCCTTTACATCTCAGTGATTTAACTTGGTGCTCCATCCAAAGTGAACGTGATTAGTTTTCTAGATGCGAAGACGGACACAGATAAAGGCTGGGGTTCGTCTCAACTGTTTTTTGCTGCCAAAAAGACAGGTGTTTATTCTAAGCTAATTACCGAGGCTTCCTTTATAGTTGCAGGAGAGCAACAGGCACCTCCAAGAGGTGCTTTGTCCTTCTCATCTCTTGGATGTCTGTCTTGGCTTGCCTTGTCCGCTGAAGATGCCTGTCCCAGAGCCCGGGTGGGTGATGGGGAGCAAACCCTTGCTCGGGTGGCTAATGCGGGGTGCCGTGTGCCCAGTGCCTTGCAGGGGTGAAAATACACCCCAGCGTATGGCTGCCAAACCTCCGGACACCTTGTACCTACAAACATTTCTTCAGGTTCCATGTTTTTTATTTATGCTTAGTTTTAATAGTGGCAGTAGTGGAATTGTCTGTGGAGAGAAAAAAATGACTTGATTTCTGCTCTTCTCATCTCCCTCCCCAAACTCGCATGTATTACCTTGTAATGTCACTTACGGTTGTGAAGACACTTCTGGGCTGAATGTTGGGGGTCAGAAGTGCAGGACATCGTAAATTTTTAATATATGTTTGGAGTTCAAGTGTGAAAATCCATTATATAGATTATAAATTTTTTGAACAAGAATGTGTCTTTGAAGCATAGTGTGGGTGCTGCTCAAACCAAAATAATAACTGTGGGCTTCGGGAGCCATGAAGAGGAACGGTAATTAAGGATCCAGAGGAAGGTCCAGGGAGGGAAAGACTGGGATTGCAATCAAGGTGCAAAAGGTGAAGATGTAATCAGCTGCTTTACCCAAGTGGCCTGTTGTGAAAAATTACAAAAAATAATCACCAGTAGCAGTGATAAGTAGTCTGACCAGACAGCGAACACCACAGAGGGGAGGGAGCTGGTATAACTCTGGGTAAGACAGCTGATTTGTAGTGGACGACTGACAACTTTAATTAATAAATAGTTTTATATTGATGTTTTTAATTCTAGACCTGACAAGTGAATATAAGGTTACTACTCAAATGAAAAAACATGTTAGCAGCGCTCAGCATTGCCATTCAGTTTAACACAGAAGCAGAGGAGCAAGGGGAGTTTAGGCTTCCGAGATGTGTTGGAATCTGACTGAGAGGTAGAAAATTTAAAACCACTGAAAATACCTTGTACACCTGTTAGAAGTATCTGCATGTATTGTGTATTGTGGAAAAAAGAGGTCTTACTGTATGCTTTCAGTTGGCTGTGTTATTAGTATTGCAGTGTTATGTACTGCATAAAAGGGGTAAAGTAGCCATGCCATGTGCTATAAAGACATCACAGTGAAATAGAGCTTGTTTTGCAAATTGCTTTTTCTTTCATTTTATGCAAAATGAAATCCTTGCCACACTATATTTCTAATTTGAATATATACAAATGGTACTGGTTATAAGGCAAAATATTGTGGCTCCTTGAATCTTTACCAGTTTCTAAGTTGCTTTAAAAATATATTAAAAAATGCACCATTAGAAAATTGGAAAAGTTGGAGCACTGGAGAATTGAAAGTGACTTAAGTAAAACTTTTAAAGCATGTGTATATAAAATTGTAAATTTATCAATAGACCAATGTATGTCCCTGAGAGTATTCACAAATTTAAAGTTAGATGTAAGTTTATGGCCTGATTCAGTGGGGTTCAGAGAGGGAGGGTTCACCCATAGCATGTGTAAATGGGTGCATATACTCTAAAGTTAAAGAAGTTATGTTCATTTGTTTTATGTGAAAAATCTCTGAAAGTTATTTCAGTCACAATTCAAGCTTTCCTGTACTTCTTAGGAATAAGTCTCCTGCTTACCCTAATGTAAACCAGATGGATTCATCTGAGGGTAGTTCAGCCTCTGTTGACTTCCCTTAAATCCTCTTTCTTTGTTTATAGTAAGGATGACTTACATTTTGCTTAGAAGATGCAATAAAAAGCTGACTGTGGAAAACAGAAGAATGACAAGATTTACTTTCCAGCATTTACTTTTTTACTTTGATAAATGTCATACCAAATGGATTTTTAAATTAATTTTTAAAATCCTTCTTGATAGCTTTCTCAGTGACCTTTTATTAATACAATGCGTGAAATATATTTTGTAACGAAACAATTAAAATATAGTGCTTTGATCATAAATCTTGTCTGTGAGACATCTGGATGACTTTGAGCTTTGGGACATTTCTCAGACCCTGCATATAACATCTTGGCTCTGCAGAAGTCAATAGCAAATGCCAGACAGGTGGTGGGGCCGGGGTTGCATAGAGGCTTTTCTGTTTTCCCTTTAGCTTTAGTGGTGTTGGTGCTACTGCTTTTGTAGAGGAAGTACATAAAGGAAAGGGGTGGCAAAAAAAAAAAAAAATCTTCAAAGCTAGTGTTGGTCACTCTCCATAACAAGTCTGAACAGCAGAAGGAAACCTTTTGATCCAAATTACTAAATGCTGTTGTCATACTRACCTAATTTATAGCCCCCATGGAAGAGACTTTTCCTGAGACACTTGCATCTTGGCTGGACAGTATTGCCTTGCATTGCACTTTGCTGCCTTAGCAAATGCAGAGGGAGGGGTGTGATGTGGGAGGACGATGCTGCTACCGGCGCCTTGCATTTGGAGTCAGTGAGACCCTGCCCYAGCAGCCAGGTAGCAGACCAGCTAAGAAAGCGTGGGTTGGAAATTCAGCCTTAAAGACGCAGATAAAAACGTAGCCCTCTGTTTTGTGTAGTTGCCAAGGACTTCATGCTCTTYTTTCCTAGATTGCCCCCAGTGTAGGATGCTGAAGGTGAAAATGAGGTGATTTTTTAAAGTATCCCCAGGTATCAGAGTGACTTAGTAAAATGTTAAGAGTTGACAGAAAGGGTATTGGCTACAAGATGGAAACGAGCATTTTCTTAGGTGAGGGTGTGGATTGCATCTTCTTCATATGGTGTATTTGACACTTCTGCCATACTATTGGTTTTACAGTGTGGGACAGGGTAACTGTTCTCAGGACTCAGACCCTCTTGTGGCTCAAATTACCACCCAAAAACAGTTCTTTTGATCTTTCACCCCTCTAGGCTAAGCAGTTGTTATTACAGCTCTCACAGGGAAACAAGTCCATACTCGCCTTTGTTGACAATTGAAGTCAACAAGCAATAATAAAGAATGTTGGCCCAGACTTCACCTGTACTCATCAGGGGTAGATTTAAGACAAGCAGACTTCAGAGCTTATGTGCGAATGATAATCCACAGGATTTACCTTTGGCCCATAGGTCATTCTCTCATCCAGCAAGTGTATCATAAGCTACACTAAGATAAAAAATCCCCTCCTTTTTTTACCCAAAATATTTAAATTTTCTGCTCTCACCTTTGAACTAGTTTCTTTGGAGTGGCCTTTTCTCTTCACTCATTCACTTTCAGCTTCTTTTGCTTCCTGCTGGTCCATTTATACTGTGCATGTGCTCCACTGTGAACTCGCCAGTGAACTGATTGTTAATTGATGCATCCCATGCCACTCCAACATTAGAAATCACCTTACAAGAAAGGCTCGTACTTTTTGGCTGGAGCTCAGAAGTGTCATCCAACATTTGAGAAAGACTCTATAGCTGATGTAGAAGTGCTTTTATGTGGCTACCGTTGCTCTGCACTGGCTACATTGGTTGTTAAGGGTGGGCTGCAGCTGAGTAATGCCCTTTGGTTTCGGAGGTTAATGSAGCAGAGAAACCAGATAAATTCAGGCTGAGCTCAGACCTTAGTCGTGTGCAGGCTGGTGGAGAGAAAGTCTTTTGCAGTGGTCTCTGTATACCACATGGAAGGAACCGATTTGCACAGCTGGATGCAAGTGTGGATTGCCCAGTCGTCCTGCTTGTGTAAAATAGGATTGAACATTGTACATTTTTTTGGAAAGCACTTTGAATTTAACATTTGCTCCATAGGCTGTGTACTGGAATGATGGCATGTTGAGGTTGTGGGACTCCAGATAGTCAAGCTGTGCACAGTGTGAGCATTGCTGAAAGCATCTCCTGTTGTTTTGTGGCATGAACGGCTGAGCATGGGGCAAATATTGATGCTCTTTGTTACTTGCAACTGGAATCACTGAAATGCCCTAGGTGGTAGCTTCTGAAAGGAGGTTTAAAAAGCATCAATAGAAAATGTATCTACTTTTCTGTTTCAGCACTTGGGAGAGAATTTATGATGTATAGATAGAGTTCATAGATGTTTCAAGCATTTCATATGTGTGTGTTTAATGGAATGGATTGCCACTTTACTGAACATAGCACCAAATCAGCTCTGTTAATTGAAAAAGATTTTTCACGTTATTGCTAATGATGTGACACAGTTTTGTTAGAGGTGGTGCATAAAATAGTGCTACTTGAAATGACATTAATGTATGCATTTAAATTCCTTTTTTCCCATTTACGTGCATTATTGATTTTATTTCATTGTTGAGGAGATAATGGATTTATAATTAGAATACAGTCACCGTAATCAATGATGAGATTATTAGACTTATAAATAGAACTTTAAAACTACGATGAGGTAATTTCCCAGTGTAACGAAGGATCAATAATTAGAGGTTTGCTTTGAATCTGAAAGTAGTAAGATTCAAGCGTGAAACACCTCTAGGCAAGTGAGTCCATATAGATTATTATACAAACTGATGTTGTGGTTAG
This sequence comes from Phoebastria nigripes, assembly GCA_035582835.1. NCBI lineage: Eukaryota > Metazoa > Chordata > Aves > Procellariiformes > Diomedeidae > Phoebastria > Phoebastria nigripes. Next base: position 773,949 of record JAYKAV010002809.1, on the reverse strand, counting down.
GCATTTTCCAGAGTTGACCTATTATTGTTATTACTTTTGTTTGGTGCCCAAGTGCTTATGAGTTAATTCCTCTGGGTTTGCATAGCCGCCACTATCTCAAAACTGGACAAGTTTGCTCTTTTCTGATACCTTAGTTGAAGGAAGCATTTGAAAGGTGCCATAGGCAGGAGTCCATTGCTGTGTTTTTGGTGTTGTTAGGCAAAGATAATGGATCTACCATTCAGAATCTCCCCCTTCTGCTTCTCAGAAATCACAGTGGTAAAGTTGGGCAAGGCAGTTGGCTGTTGTAGGGGGGTAGATGGCAGTGGAAGGATGAAGAAGGGGAGAGCGGCCCTTGTGATGCCTGGCTTGGGAAGGGTCTGAGTTTAGTTGGTCCATGCAGAGTAGCTGTGCAGGCATCCCCTTGAGTCTCACCAACCTCTCCTGATGACTCTGAAGTACACGTAGGGGCCTATGGGAATAGCGCAACCTCCTGTTACTAGTTAAGCTAAGAAAGACTCCAGTGAAAAGATTGTATGGGAATGATAAGAACATAAGAAATATCCCAGTGGGTCTGAGCTGCAGCCCATCTAGCCCAGGGCTGTCTCCAGCAGCAGAGTTGGAAATGATGTTTAGGGAGAGCCATGGAGCCTTGTTGCTTTCTGCAGTCTGCTCATACTCCCCATCATGCACAGTTGGGGAAGTCTCAGGGACATGTCCCTGTCTGTTCCCTTTAGTATCTGGTTGTGGTCCTGCTGTCCAGGAATCTATCTAATCCCTCTCTGACCCTGCTGACACTCTGCCTCCACAGCCTCCTGGGTCAGCAGGTTCCACAAGTTCACTATCCCAGTGCAAAGAAGTACTCTCTTTCATCTTAGCCACCACCACCACAACTTTGTAAACCTCAGTCAGATCCCCCTCACCCTTCCCCTCTACAAACCAGAGTCCCAGCCTCTTTCATCTCTCCTTCTACGGCAGCTGCTCCATCCTCGTGACCATTTACTTGCTTAGCTCTGTCATTTCCCTTACTCCACTTGAGATGCAGGACTAGGACTGCACCTGGTACTCAGTATGTGCACCCCYTCCTTCTTGTTCTCAGTGCCCTGCCTTGTGATGTCCAAATTTGTTTGGTTTGTTTTTTTTTTTTTTGGCTGCTGCTACACCTTGAAGCAATGATTTCAGAGGAACTGTCAACGATCTTTAGATCTTCCGAGTTGTAACTGCCAGTTTTGAGTTCAGCATTGTTTAGGTGTGGTTTAGATTATTTTTTCCTAAACACATGATCTTACCTATGTCAAATCTCACCTGACACTTCTTTGCCCACTCACATTTGGGAAGTTCTTCTGGAGTTCCTCATCACTGGCATGGCATTTGGCCACTTGAAAGAGCTTTGGGACATCTGCAGACTTGGAGATTTCACTCGAGTCATGGTGAGTCATGACTGTCTGTGCATCTGGGTTACGTGGTTTCCATGTGGGGAGTAAACAGCAGGTCAGCAGGGAACAGCCACAAGGAAAAAAGAGCAGCATCTGCACAGCTCCATCCCTAATTTGGAAGCTCGGTGTCCTTCAACAATGATCATATAGTCAGAGCTGTCCCCATGTTTGTGAACTTAATGCTGCTTCATGAGCTTGCCTGTAATTGAACCTTGTTCTCTAGATTTGGGTGTACTAAACACCCAGTTTTCCCTTCATATAACGAGGTCTTGTACCTCTTCAAGCAAGATACTAGTCAATGGGTGCCTTGCATGTGGTAGCTGTCAGGCAAATTGGTCCCAAGGGATGTTCTCTTTAAAGTAGTTACATCTAATATATAAGCAGTTCAAGCACGATTGAAATAGAAATTAGGTATGACAGTCTCCGTCCACCTTTGCCTTTATTTGCTGACATTTTATGTCAATCATTATAACAATATAATGATTGTAATAAAATTGTAAGACCTGTAATTCTTGGGAACATGGTTATTCCATTTTGCTGAATTACAGAGTAATCAAGGCACAGTGAGATTTTGGTTGAGTTGCCTAAAGTCATTGAGAAATTTTGTTGTGGAGTCAGGAAGGCAACACAAGTTCTCCCAATTCAAAGCTCTGTATGTATCCTGTGTTTCACTGCTGTTAGAGACGCATTTGGCCTGTGGAAGTCAGTCCTAATGGAAAAACATTTGTCATCTTGTAGGAAACCCAATCCTAAGCTGACAGCAATTTGCATTATTATGAGCTTGTTAATGAATTCCTTTGCTTGCTCATATCAGCCTCTGACAAAAAGCAGGGATTCAACTGTATATTTGTCCACTTGAATAAACGATTCATTTTTAATTTTGACCACAATGGTAAATTAAAACACCCTGAGCAGTACGCAGCTATATTTTTTTGGCTTTGGAGGCTGTAACTATTGTAATACATGTCAGCAGGGAAGGCTYTGGGCAACGCTTTCTGATGTTTGCCTGGAGGCATTAGAAGAAACAGTTCCGCTAGTCTGGCTGTTTTAAACCCACAGCATGTGAAAAGTCCCAATTTCAGAGTGTTTATGTGCAGCAGGATCTGTGTCCTTCTTGACAGCCCTTTTTCAAGTCCTCCTGACTTTCCAAGTGGTGGATTTACATGTGCAGATAGGAGGATGAAGTTTGTGTGACTGGTGGCGAGATAGCTGTGAAGAAGGAAAAAAAAACCCATCACTTGCTGCCTCTTTTGGTACCACTGTCCCGAGTGGCTGAAATGTGAAGTAATTGGTCCATTGCTGCCCTGTCTTTGTGCTACCAGAGCCCTGGCTGCAGAGACCTTCCAGCCTGGGAATATGGGCAGGCTGAAGGAAGGAACGGGCATTTTGTAGACGAAGGAGGCCTGCCCAAGACCTGCCCAAAACCTTAATAAATTTCTCAAGGACCATGGTGTAGGAGAGATCTTGGGCCAAGGTGAGATCAGGAGCCCCTGGTCAGAGGGGAACAAGCTGCCCCTTCTCCATCCTTGTTCTGCCAAGGGCATCAGCTCTGGATGCAGCTGGGTGCATGTGCCCTGCAGTTGAAGGATGAGATCCTTTCTGTGCATGAAGCACAGACTGCTAGTGATTTTTGGTGGTGAAGATCCAAACCCTTAACCTGTCTTAGTAATTCAGATATTAATCCAAAAAGCAAGGGCCCTGAGGTTGACTTTGGATCTCCTATATTACTTTCCAGTCTGTGACAGCAGATGAGCCCTCCTATTTCTATTTAATTCTACTTCTCTGTGATTTGTCTCCTTCTGCCTCATCTTCAGAGATCAATGATAAGCCAAACATTAGCAGCTCTTGTAGCTGAAAACCTGTTTTGGGGGAAGGGATATTATGCTCTGCATTTGATTCATATTGAACATGAGATGCACATAAAAATCTGAAACTACAGGTTTAGGCATTCTTGTTACCACATTGCAGCTGCAGGTTATAAAATGACTACAGTAGTGTATTGTAGTTATAAAATGCCCTAGTTATTTTATAATGAGCCCTGGCAGAAACATTGTCAAAAGGCAGTAGAAAGTTTATCCAGAACACGTTCCACTTCAACCTGGCGTATACTGCACAGTTAACTTTACATAATGCTAGGCAGTCTGAGGAGGAGACATTTCACATAGAAGATGTATGCAGGACTTATCCATGCTTACGGGAAGGAGGAGTTTATAGTATGAGCATTATCCAGATAGAGATTTACATCACATTTGTTCCAGTTAGTGGTAGTAGGTCATAAGAGTCTTAGCATGAATCATTTAGGGGGAAAATTATTGTTTTATCATATACAAACAGTAGATTTAATATATTGCAAAATCATTAGATCAGGCAGTTTTTACAATTTAATTGGCTGTGACGTTCCAGTCTGAAAGGGGAATATGGTAAGTTAAAGCAAATACTCAAAATTCTGTATGCCTGCCTGCTAGTCAGAAGGGGGTAAAAACAACTTAAAAAGAAAATTAAAAAAAAAAAAAAAAAAAAAAAAAAAAAAAAAAAGCCCCAGTACAGACTCAGATGTTGCTAGAGCTTCACCTGCAATTCAGTGTTGAAGCCCTGCTGAATGCTTTCATCATGGGACCAATTTTTTGAAATAAAATAAATTGTATTGAGTTTTGACTCTGATTACACAGATGTGTGTCAGACTCGTTGATGCTTTTGTAATTTTCTCCATTCCCTCTTCTGTAAATCTGTTTTGATACTTATATTTAGACACCATTTCTGATTACTTTCTGTTGCAGCTCTATCCAGCCCTCTGGTTTTCTTTTACCATCGCAGTGCAATCCCGGGATTGATGTATTTTTCTCTAGATTTTTATATTCCCGTGTTTTTCTTGCCTGTCACCAGGCACGTATTTTGCACGAGTTACAGAGACAAAGTGGCAGCACCTAGCTTGGCTTTTTTGGATCCCTGGACAAAGGTCAATGTCCAGAGAATGGAAGTATTCAGGAAACTGGAAACATTATGGCTTAGGTTTTGGCTTTGAGCTTCAAACTTGTAAAGAGCTTGTTAGGGTTGTAATTGTCCTTTAGACGGTAATGGCCTGACAGCGTACTGTGTACCTGGAAATTTAATCTATGGCCAACTTCTCTACAGTGTAATTTTGGACTAGTCTGACTTGTTTAAACCTGGGCAGATGTTTCCTGCCATCTGGTCACAGCAGGGAACCTGTGTGCTGGGAATCAGGGACAGGGCAGGGGATGCCCCTGCTCTGCCCAGCACACCTCCACAGCCTGAGGATGTCAGGTCGCCTCCGACTCTTCCTGCCCTCTCCCCCAGCCTTTGGCTGTCTTAACTGGCAACAACTCATGCCATCATTGCTTGTCGTGGCCCTGCCAACCTCAGCTGCCTGTGTGGATGCTGCCAGCCAAAATGCAGCATGTCTAGCTCTGCTCCCATGTCCTCAGGACAGGCGCTGGGACCTGGTACCGAAACCCTCCTGTCCATGACGCAGGCACCGATATGAAGCACCAAGACATCAGTCATTCCTGCACGTGCAAAACGCCTGGTGTGACATTTTCAAGTGTTGTCCTTGCTGTGCTCTCACTGGTACCAGTTTTCATGTGGCTTCAGAGCGAGTAGAGGGAAGGGGTCCTATAGAGCAGTTTCGGAAATCCTTCCTTTGAGGATTAGCTGGCTTCCAGAGGGTTAATGGCTTTTGTCCGGCAAACCTTTTCTTAGAAAATGAAAACAAACATTAATCTCTGGATGCGGAGGCCTCTGACACTTTAAATATTCAGTGCAGTCAGTAACACTTTATAGTGACAAGGTTGTGATTTCTGCGTTTGATCATGAGTGATTTATGAAAATTTAGTAAATGGTGAAGCAGAGTTCCCTCTCAGCTGCAGACTGGAGTCTTCTCCCTGTGCAGACTTGTGTGCTTAAAAAAGTCATGCAAAGTTGCTCCCATTCCTCTAGAGAATTACATTTGCCACACACAATCCCCAGAAGAGCATGGGTTGAGATGAGGGAGACGCATGAAATAATTCTTGCATTTAGTTTAAAAACAAAGCCCCCCTATCTTATTTGTACCCCTTCAGCAGCTGTAAGCAACACAAGCTGAAACCGTGGTGTGACAAACCAGAGTGCCCGGGAGGGTCCCATTACTTGTCTTTGGTTTTTCTGCCTCGGGGCAAATGACTCGTCCCTGACAAATTTCCTCATACCTGAGCCCCCCTCATCAGCTGAGAGATGTAGCTGTCTCAGGGGGATCTGAACATGGTTGTGCTGGAAAATGCTGTCACTTTGGATGGTGCGAGCAGTCCTTGAAATGAATCCTAAACTTGGAAGAACTTGTTTTGTGCTTTTTCAGCTTCTCACCATGCAGCAAAACTGATGTTACCTCTGTGTTCAAGAATACTAATTGGGTAATTGAAGACTTAATGAAAAAGACATGGGTTGTCTTCTGCACGAGTCTTCTGATGATTTTATCTTGCATGTCTGTCTTCACTTTTTCCCCCTTTACAAGAATCAATGCCTTCTCCTTGGCTTCCCCTCATCCTCCTTTCACGCACGCACAGAACTGAGAATAAAAATTCCAAATTTACCCAGAAATTACAGTTTGAGTTTTCAAAAGTGTCTAATGTGGGAATRGCAATTTGCAGACATTCAACTTAGATATGTTGGTTTGGAAAGTATATTAACCATCTGGTATCTGAAATACCAGGGTTGATTTGGATATTTCAAGTTAGATGCCTGATCTGTCCACAATCATTGGTCTCTTAGAAATGTAGGCTTCTAAGTTCTCATAGAAATAAAAAAGTGGTGAAAAAGGAATGTATGTTATACATTGCTTATATTTTTGTTAAGTGTGAATAGCTTTTACAGGAATTGATCTGTTAACAGATTCCAGTCAGCTCTTACAAATCTGTTACACTTTGCTGTAAAATTCACTGAAGTTTCATGCTAACTCTGCAGATTTCATATTTAGCTTTAGATTATGCCATCATTTAGATTAACCAATTGTCCTTTAACTAATGCATAGAAACACGTTGCTGCTTCTGCCTTCTCTTTTCAATATTTTGCTTAAGCATGTGATTTTCTTTGTTTCAAAGTCCTGTTGTCTAATATAGCCCCTGTTGAAAGTGAATGGAAAAATATGTCTTGGGAAGTCACAAGTCACCACACATTTGTCACTTCAATTTGTTAATGCTCAAGTAGCTGCTCATATTGCTGGCATACCATTTTTTGTGCCAGTCTTCACCTCTAGCAGTGCTTGGTCACTGCCTTTTTGCCTGCATTGCTAGGTCTCCTGAGACTTCTGTATTACAAAGTGAAGGGTTTTGCAGAGGGTTATTCAGAAGTTCCAGTTAGGCTTCTAGCATGAGTAGCTTCTCTAGGATTAAATTAATCTGCGTGAATATTCTTCTATGTCTCAGCCTCAGATCTGTTAGGTGAGCTCTGTAAAAGTACTTTTTTGTGTAGCAGTCTATGGTAAAGCATTAGTCAGCCACTCCATAATACTGATAATAGTATTAATCTTTAAAGAGCAGACCTTCAAAAGAGCTGGGTGCACTTTCTTCTTGTTGACTTTGCTGGGAATGGGGACTTCAGCACTCAACCTATGGGAATGAGTCCAGCTGAAACTCCAGACGGCCTTTCATGCACCAGTCGAGCACTGCTCGGTTTTCTTTTACTTGATGCCTAATAACGGGGTTGCCTCTGTTCTCATGAGAAAAACTCTGTTTGGGTTGTCAGTGTATGAGAAAATCGAGGGTGTGTATGTAACTGGGAAGGCCCTATTACCATGTCTGCATATCTGTAGTTGTAAAACATGATCTATGGCAGCACAAAATTTAAAATTTGGTGGCATCCCAGGAAGTACTTAATTGCGTTTGTGCTTCATTACAAGGCTGTCTCCTTTTCTGGAATTTATTTTAGCTAATTAGTTGGAAATGTCAAAGTAGTATTTCAGATGACAGAAACATCATATATTATCATACATGAAGCAATTAACTCTTTTGACAAATATTTATTGTGGTGTCATCTTTAATTAAATCTTCAGTACTCCTAGACATAGAGCAGGTTCTTCCTAAAAGGAGGCCTTCCCAGCACTGTCAATGAGCATTTGACTGATGGGACTTAATTGAACTTGGTACTGAAAGAGTTGGTGGCCTAAGCATGAAGATATCGACGTGACACAATTTCACAATACAGATGTCTGATATTTTGGCAAAATCCCAAAACAATCGCCCCCCCCGCCCTCCAAACTCTGTCTCAGATACCGCAGATGCATTATGCTGGAGAAGATGCGTCTCCAGTCACTCCTGTTCTTCCACTGGAACGGTTTGCAGGAGACAAAAATGCCGTGTACTTGTGCTGCTAAGATAGATAATGCTGAAAAGCAGGGCTGTATATATGTTTTAAAAAATCAATTTTTTTTTATTTAGTTCTTGGGGTTATTCATGTGGAAACATGTTACAAATGTGACTGTTTGGTTACTTCCTCTTAAACAGATAGGTCTTGCAGATGATGTGCCACTGAGAAATAATTCCTGACAGTTATAACTGAACCAGATAAACAGTTCTGCCAGCTCCCAAATAACACTGTAAAACAAAAGGGTTCTGCTTATCGTTTTCCATCTCTTCATGCCTGTCAAACTATTTAGCTGTGCATTACCCATCACAAAGGGTCTCTGTGTTATTCTGCTCGTCTGCTGCCGTCATGGTTTTTACCTTCTCAGTTGCAGGACCTACTGCGGTACTCTTGTCCAGCTGCATCACTCCTCAGCCACTGCTGTCTTCACCTTCRCACTTGCAAAGACACTCTTTGGAAGTGCTGCATGAGATCTCTCCCTGTCATGGCCATTCAGCAAGTGTATTAACCTGTACATATGTTTTTATTTTTTTCAGGCAGAAACAGCACCAGAAAGTGGCCGGGATGGTTCCAATGTTCAGATCAGCTCAGGGCAGAACAACTCCGACCCCGCAGGAGCAGGCGGCTCGGCAGCCTCCCAGAGCCTGGTTGCTCCAGCTGGGGTCTCGGCAGGTACCTCAGCTGCAGCTTCGTTCTTCATAAGGTAGTTTTTCACCTTTCTGGTTTCTGTAACTGCTCACAGGTCTTCAAACGTTTGTGAAATGCTGTTGATAGCATGTGCTGCTGGTTGCTGAGAGGTGGAGTTGGTCACCTGGTCATGACTCTGGCTTCCCACTGCCACTGGGGAGCAGGGATGTGATGGTGATGCCCCATTTCTCTGTCTGRAGACCTCTATTGACCAAAACCCAAGAAAACATGTGTTGGTCTTTGTCTAGTCCTTAACGGACATTTCCACCTGTAGCAAGTCTGTTATWCTGTAGGTTTCCTTGGAGCAGAAGCTGAAGTAACAAGGCTTTTTCACTCAGATCTAAACTAAAAAAGTTAGACTTTTATTCAGTAGCATGGCCTATGTGTGCAAATAAAAGTTTTTCCATAGTTGGTAACAACAGTTAAAACAGTTTAAGACATTCTTTTTTTAGCAGTAGTCTAGAACAGTCTTTTTTTTCTCCATTCTTGGGTCTTATAACGAAAATGGTATGTTAGTTTTGTTTGTGAAATGTTTGTTGTAATTAGCAATGTTGATTAAATGCAATACGCTGTCAAGCAGATGGTATTTAAAACAACAAAATTCAGGGCTTTGTACTTGCATTCCAAACTCCTCTTTTAATTCCGAACTGAACATGTTTTGAGACAATATKGAAAAATGTATGTCTGTGAATAGCATTAAAGTCAGATTTATGCACTGAGTGAGGATTCTTCTTACCATGTAATCATGATGGTAATTGTATTTTCCTTGATCTTTAAAATGTTTTGCACCATTAAAAAAATGACGTTTACTATAAGTTACAATCTGACCTCAGAAGGAGCTCAACTTCCCAAGTTCTGTTTTTCAGAAGAACATAGTACAGTGAGTCTTAAGCATTATATGCCTACATATCGCAGTCTGTCTGTGCACACGAGGTTGGAAAATGACTGCCCCAAGAGCAGTGTGTGTGAGTTAGTGTTTTGACTCTGTGCTAAGTGCTGCAGGTTTAAAGTCCACACAGAGAAATGGTTGCCTACAAAGGATGATTTGTTTCATTTTAAGATAGATGTCTGAAATCAGTGGGAGTGGAGAGGAAAGGTAGGGGGAAAAGCTCAGACATCTCTTTTCTTGTTTAGTTACCTAAATAAGGACAGATGAATCCTCTCCAAAGTACCTAGACTGGACAGCAGCACAGCTTTCATTACTGTATTTCATATTGTGGGTATGAACAGTGTGATTTAGCTTAATCTACTTTGGATTTATTTCAGTGTGAATCTGTATGTCGTAAGCAAATGTAAAGACTGTAACTTTCACTGGGGAATCCAGAAAATAAAATACCCTCCTTGGAATTGAGAGAAAGAAATCAGTGCCTAATAATCTGAAATAAGACCCAAAATCTTTTTCTCCCCATGATGCTTCTGTCACTGGTCAGCAAAACTCAGTTCTGGTTTTATTGTAAAGCGACAGATCCTCACTAGTGATTGTCGTTGGCTTGATTCAAAGATTCTTGAAGTCAGCAGCAAGACTGCAAATGACATCATTGTACGTTGGATCAGGCCCTAATTGCTTCTCATGAATCTGTCTTTGCCTTGAGTGAATCAGAGGTTTATAGCTTTAGCAGCTATGTGCTAGCTAAAACATTTTAAAACCCATTAGTACATTGCTTATTCCCTACCCATGTTTCCTCTGTTCAAAATTGATTCTCTTCAATTTTTTAACCAAAGAACAGGGCTGGTTGAAATTTTTTTGCACAAAGCACTTCTGTTTCTTTTTTTGTGGTTGTTGTTGGAGAGAGACTTAAGTGAGAAATAAATTTTTCCTTTAACAGTTATCAGTTACCTGAATTAGTTTTGTAGCATTTTCATGATCTTTCATCACACTGCTGATTAATGTATTTCAGCATTCATTTCTCAGTATTCCAGAGTCCATCTAAGAATCTCAGGTTCCCTAAAAGCAAGCATTCAAGAAACAAGTTCAGTTATGACTGTGATTAAAAACACAAATTAAAACGCAGAAAATCTCACAAAGGCTGGGGGAGAGAGATGCATTATCGATCCCTGGAAGTCATAACTGTGTTGAGCAGGTCCTCAGGTGGGTACCGTTGCATGGTCCTGGCCAGGCTGCTCCACCACCATTGGCATTAATCTCAGGAAAGGCTCCCTCTCCCACTGCTCCTTCTTCTCTTCCAACTCCTCCGGCCATGGGGACATTACACATCAAAGTTTCCATGCTGAGTCTTCCTCCTGCCCTCAAGCCGTGCAGTCCTCAGCAGGAGGGGAGAGGAAGAGGAGGAAATATTCAAGGATGAGTGAGAGACAGATGCTGGCAGAAACTGGGGTGGAAGTGGCTTATCCAGGGACCACAAGTATTGGGATATCAACAGTTTTGGCTGGTTTTGTTCGGTACTGATGGGATATCAAGCTTCTTTGCTCCAGCCTTTCTGGTCCCGTCTCCTCTTTCCCTTTGCACCATCCAGCCTCGAGCATGTTGAGGAAGAAGGTCATGCCTGCCTTGAATCCTTTGCAGCAGCATCCACTTCGCTGTCTTTCGTCTCTTTGTTCAGCTAATCCTCTCTCAGCAAGCACCTAGAGATGAAAGAGGAGTCATGGCATTAGTGTTATGCTGTAGTCCCTATTCATTGTATTTGCTGAATCTTTCCTTACCGTGTTTCTCTCCTCCTCAGCCACTTAAATTCTGGACTTCATAGCAGGGCCAGTGTGTTACTCGCGTTATGTAAAGCCTAGCACATTTTGTTCCTTGTTCTCTACTGGAATAAATGCAATTAATATATTGATAATCACACACACACACACTTTTTTTTTTTTTTTTTCAAATCATTGCCATCTCTTTGACCAAATCTACCGAGTACCTCCACCTTTCTACAAAAGCCCTTTTGTAAAAGGGGCTGTGGTTGGGACTTTAGCTTGGGAAAAGGGCTGTTTTGTCATAGAAATAACATAGCTAGGCAGAAATATGCATGTATGTAACATTCAGTGTATTGGGGTGCAGGGTTAGTTACTTTGGAAGACAAAGCCTTCATAGGGTGCTTGTGGAAACTGCATCTGTGATTTCCTTAGCAGCAACAGCACTAGATACAGATTTTTTTCACATGAATAAAGGATTCCAGTCTTGTTCTTCATGAAACAGCATTAACTGTGTTTGTACAGGTCCTAGCACAATTAGCTTTTGGGCTGTGGCATGGTTTCCTGGCAGCAAATAAATGTCTTTTTCACATTAAAACTAGAGTCTCTATTCGGTGAAATAACACCCTTTGACTCTTGCTTGTGGGCTGTCTTGTGCCTGGGAAGGGAGGAGGTCTGTGCAGGTTTTTTTGGTTGGTTGGTTTGTTTTTTACTCCAGTTTGTTCCTCGGTGAGAGTCATAGCTTTGTGTTTGTAAGGTCACAAACTCAAAAGACCATACAGAGAGTTCATGTCCTCATCTAGAAAATAATAACTAAGAGCTGCAGCAGAACGTTCACCTGGTGATGAGGTACCCATGATTAAAATGAGTGTCTTTAAGACAGTTTTGCAGCGAATGCATTGATTTTGTTAAGCATATGTGCAGCTGAAACTACTATTCATCCAAAGCTCTTTCTCATTTGAATGTCATATTTAATTTCTTCAAGCTTAATTATGTTCTGCTTTTCAAAAAAAAGAAGAAGTATTTTATTCATTACCTAGAAATGCAGAGTGTCTAGCATGGAAGTGCTAAGTATTCAAAATCAAAGCCAAATATTAGAGCCAGCAGACAGAAGCATATTAAGAAATTAAATCAGTTTTAAGCTTTTTTCCTCACTCTGATCTGTCATAGAAGGAAGAAAGCTTTGATTAACATCTGACTGTGTCACACAAGCAAATTGCCAGACATTACTCAATGGTCATGTTACTGAAGGACCAGAGGATTTAGCAGAAAATGCAGCTTCTCAGTAGGTCACTGACAGAGTAAGAAAGCCAGAGCAAAAAGCACAGCTCATGGGCATGGATGGCTGTGAAGAGGCTCCCAGTTTACCCTTACAATGCAGAAGGAGAAGTTTAATCTTGCATTCTTCAGATTTAAGAAGAATGCAGCTGGGCTTTGTCCCTTGGTGTGGCATAAGCCGTGCCTTGCTTAGTGCTCCACACTTTATACCTGTTTCCAGGGTGGTTTTCTTTTTTTTTTTTTTTTTTTTTTTTGTATAAGGAACCTGAACAAACTTTATATTACTAAGTGAAAATAAGTGAGAGAGTTGTAGGACCCTTCTGTGGGCTATGCTTGCAACTAAGTAAATATTGGCACATTGTGGTATAAAGCTGTAATAAGCTGTTGGGTTTTTTGTCACCCGGACACCTGGGGAAGAGAGGAAATGGTGTTTCCACGAACAGGCAGGAGAAGGGCAGCGAGGAGGAGGAGGAGAATGGGCATGCACTTGGGAAGAGGTTAATGGGCTATCTGCCAAAAAAGAAAATACCACTCCCTTGGGAGGAGAATCAAGGCCCCAGAGGAATCGAAGCCATCACCGTTAACGTGCCATTTCCGTCTGTTGGTGGCTGGTGAGAGTGGTGGCAGCACCGCCTGTGCTGCTGGGTGGGCGTACGGTGTTTTGGTGAGAGCATGGGTGCCTCCGTGCACAAGGGCGAGCTGGAAGGAAGGTTTGAGCAGTGACAGGGCAGCTAGGAGGAATCAAAGCTGTTTAGAAGAAAATATGTATAAAAGCAAGCAACCCTGAGCAATGTTGAGCAGAAGACAAACTGTATTAAGTTCCCCTTCTTAAATTTTAATCTTGTGTGATGTTGGGTTATATTCACATCTTTTCAAACTGGTTTGATCACAGGGTTGCACTTGCTGCCGTGGGACTGCTGCCTTTGAAGCAGGGAAATAGCTGTATAGTTGCAGCTACTTTCCCTTGCATCCACCTGCTTTTGTTTGATGAATTAGACTTCGAAACATAGCATTCACTATGCACTCGCTAGTTTTCAGGTTTCTAAATTATTTGCAGTGTTGCTGTGCTTTGCTAGATTAAAACCATTTAAGTTAATAAATCTGGAGAATCACAGTGGTGAATCACACCCATTATCTTTCCACTGTGGTCGTATTCCTGCATGTTTGGGAAAGCTGTGTCAATTTAGACATGATATAAAACATTACACATGATATGCTTTTTACAAGCAGCTTTTCTTAACAAGATATAACATACAATCTCTGAGTAATGTAATTGAACATCTTAAGAGTTAAAATAAGCATAGTTGTCTTTTTCTAGATTCAGGATATGCCATCATATTTTAATGCCTGTGAGTTGTGGATTAAAGAATCTAATTATTCACTAATGAGCAGTAATGGTACATATAAACTGAGGGTCACTATCCTATTACAGGCACCTGATGGTTCACTGATAAGCATTTGGTCATTAGATTGACCATAAAATATAGTCAATAATTGAGGTTACTCATAGAGCAGACACCTTATCAGCTTTAGGCATGGTGGGACAGCTTGTCAGTACTCTGTGTACTGATTGTGCTGTGACTGAGCATATGATTAGGGTATTGAAGCAGTCTGTATCTAATGAAACTGCAGGAAAGGCATAGCAATATTAGCACAACCACTAAATGACTAATGTGTTTTTGTTCCAAGCCTCAGACACTTCAATTAGTTCCAATAAACTCTGATCTAGTGTAGCGGTAGGCAGAGAATTCAGATATTTTGTGTATAAGCTTTCATTACACTAGTCAAAATTTGTAACGTTTCGGGGACAGATGAAATCTGTGTGGCTTTGAATGAAAAGTGATGGAAATAATAAAGGCTGTCATTGCCATTTTTACTTCATTTTTTTCAGTTTTATTTCTGCATTTTTTAGATTTAGAATACTTTCTGAGACAATGCCTAGTACCTGATTTAAGCAGCACATTAGATGTCTACATATTCTGCTTTAAGGTCCATTCATGCAGTTCATGTAAGCTTGTGCATATAGATCTAAACTTAGAATGTGTTCCTTAGCATTTTGTACCATATGGAACATTAGTCAAATAGTCTAGTTCTTGAAGGCTTTTTGTAGAGATATTGATTTTAATGTGCTTCAAACTGTTGCTGAGAAAATAACCTCAGAACCTATTCTTTTATGATTTTTTTTCCATAAGGATGCCTTAACTTTCATAAATTATTTAATATGGTGAAGGATGCAAAATGCCTTTTGTCTTTCTGACTGCTGTTCAGGCTTCTGTGATGCAACCTTGGAAAGTAACCATAGAAACATGTTAAAAGCATCAACCGAAAATCAGTAGTTCGGTTTGACAGTGATGCAAATTCTGTGAAAGAAGATTATGATGTATTAGGAACACTTGAGGCATATATTACTGCTAACCTGTTAAACCTGATTATTCCATGACTATCAGTACTTTCAGAATTTAATGCAGGGGAAAAAAGCACAAAAAAATGAAACATGCATTTTTTTTAAGTTGCCATGTTTAAGATGTTTCTAGCTAAATCACTTCAGCCTGTCATTCTCTGTCCTGTTAAAAGCAAGAATTATATTTCTGCTAAGCTCATAATGTAGTTCACCAGTTCTCTGTATTTAATAGCTGTAAACTTTTGCCCTGTACCCTGCTGGGATGCACTGGTATCCTGGCTTTGTGCAGAGCTGGCACAATTTAAATCTCTTTGACAGATAAAGTGGATAACTGGGTTATGAATAAGTAGCAGTTCACCAAAAGGTGAAGAAAATGTGTGACTCATTGGATCCTGAGTTAGACCTTTTTGTGCTGACCTGTGGTAGTTAAGCTAGTCTGTGAGGCTGGAACAGAAGTGCTTGCTATAGTTACAGGTAACTGTGGTAAATTCTTGGTGAATGACAGGTCAAGGGAAGAAGTGGAGTCAGTTGTTAAAGCTTCCTCATTAAGCACAACCCATGYCCAAGAAATCCTATGTTGAGGTGATGTGGGAAAATTAAATTTGAATTAATTATCTAGGAAAGCGGGGTACCAGCTCTTCCCAATTAAGACTGCCTTGCTGGCAGATATACCCAAAACCCCACTCATGGTTCGTCCCTACTTCACAGTGTTGTAGCAGTATCACAGGAGCTGCGGGGCTCTTCAGGGACGTGATGGCTCGCAGCCCAACAGCCACTTGGTGCATCAACCCTTTTTCGTTAAATGCCCCGCAATGCCCCACTTTCCTTGCTACCGTTTGATCACTGTTGCAAGCCAGTCAGGAAGGGTGGCTGAGCAATCTGCGGCTTAGGGGAGAGCTACAGATGTGCAGATGAAGTGGAGCATCCAGGTGTTTCAGGGGAGCCAGATATATAATTAGCCTTTTCCCCTTAATGAATCCCTCCTCTGAATCTAGTGGGCTGGTGCAGCCTGGTCCCTGCAGACTGTCCTTCCCACTGCATGGTGCTGGAGAAGGAGATGCCTTCCTGGCCCCCTTTTCCTCTCTGCTTGGAGCCGGGCAGAGCAAGAAGGCCCTCATGCAGATGTGCAAATGGAGACGGAGCGGGTGACACCGAAGGGCTTGCCTCGTCTTGCCGGTGCCATGCCGCGGCTGCTGGAATGTGGTTGCTAGCTGTCCCCAGAGAGTAAACGTGACCCGTGTGTAGCATGGTGCTATGCGGGGACAGGAGACAGGGCAGGGTGTGCAGCATTGTGCAGTATCTTGTATCATCTTAGGGCAGCTTAAGCTTTCCTAGTTGCTGTGGCAGCATAATACTGCCTATAATTAAGGACAAACAAAACAGTGTATGCTTTAGGTATATCCCATTTCGCATTAGCCCGTAAGGAGGATAAATTAGAAGATAAGCCTGAATTTAGTAGGCTTTGTTCTTGGAGACAGAAATGACTCCCAGGACAGCATGTTTAAGAGCAGAACATCATTACTGGTATCATTGCTAATACTGCATCATGCATTTACACAGTGCTTTATCAGCAAACGGTAAGCCAGGCTCCCTGGTATGAAGAGCTCATCCGTGATGGCTATGAGACTGACAGGGCAAACAGAGATGAGACATAGAGCTGTCGTTCAGCACAGGGAGGAGGTAAAGAAATTGGAGTAGCTGAGAGGAGAGGGAAGGTGGAGTTTTGGACATCGGCACTGCTGAGTTAGAGCACTGCTGAAAGCATGAAAAATGTCCCAAAGGCCAATAGATGTGTGATCAGGATATGGCTATTTAATTAGAGGGGGGAGGCACTGAATCATTAGCCATGGTGGAGAGCCAATGGTGAGGATTTGAGAGAGCCTAAGGGAATTGGCTGAGAAAGCGAGGGTGGCGGTGACCAGGTGAAGCGGCATTGGGCATCTAGGAGTCATTTATCTTGGAAAACAAAGCTCCCCAGTGTAGAGGGTTAGGGATCATGGTACGAATCAAGGAGAGATCGTGCAAGGCATCAGTGTCAGGGAGATGTTTGGAAGGAGAATCCTTACCTGGATACCACGGGCCACAGGGGTTGTGTGGGAGCAGGTTGGGCTACRCTGGAGGTGGCAAAATGAAGCAAGGAGGGAGCCAACCCTCTGGTGCCAACCAGATCGGCAGGAAATAGGAAAAGGAGGAGACAGTGAAAGGGGGGAAAAAATGGACCTAGTGATGTGGGAACCTCACGGTGAGGTTGGGATTTTGGAGTGGATGTTATAGGTCTTCACTCCAGTTTCATAGCAAAAGCAGAATTGGGGCACAACAAAACACTTGCAGTGTTTCCTGCTGACCAGATGCCTTAAAAGATCTTTATCATGTGAGGCTGCCTCTGGGGAGGGCTGATTTTTGTCAGCCCTGAGTACCTTGATGGATAATATAGGAGGTTCTGGAGCACCAGAGGCAGCCCCCCAGGAGACGTGGCGACTTTTTGAGTGGCTCTAGGTGGATCAGTGCAGACTGCTGTTGCAGCAGTTGGGTCTGGGATTAGCTCTGTATTCTGAGACATTCGTGATGCTCAGGAGGAAGAGCAAAGCAGAATAATTTAAAACAGATGTGCTCACAGATAAGTCGGAGGGGAGAATCTGTGCCTTCAGAGCCACCCACGTTTGAATTTATTTGTGGGGGTAAATGGTGGTTAGCGGAAGGGATTTTAAACTAGGGAAAAGTCTGAAGTATTTGTGGATAATCTTGACTGGAGTCATGCAGATATTGTCCTCTCTATGATCTTCTGCTTTCCTGAACTTAGTATTTTCTCCCTTAATTTAAGGATTTTTCATATGATCCTTTCTATATTTTCTCATTCATCCATAGCTGAACACACCTGCTTATTCTGTTTTCCTGAATATATGGAATCTTGCTGTTGTCTACCTATCAGAGTCTCTTTTTCCCTTTGGCTTCTTCCCTTCTTTCTGCCCTTCCTAGCTTGTCAGGAGGAGCACTTCTCTTGCCTTCCCCCCATCCCAGCCCTCCCAGTCTGCCTGCTTTTTTGGTTCCTGGACTCCTGAACACCAGTGCTTGTTCTGACTCCGTTATTTGGGGCTCCTCAGCTCGGCAGCAGTGGCAGCTGCACTGGTGGTTTTGCTGCAGTGGGAACAGAGCATTCCATAGGTAAAATGATAACGGTGACTTTCCTGCAGGGATGTAATTTGACAGTTTGCACCTGTTTTGCAACTTTATTAATGACTTTCAGACTCTTCCAGTAATGTATTTAACTATTTTAATACTCCGTTGAGACAGACAGACTTAGCAGGCAAAAGAGTAAAATCAGACTGATAGTTAATTGAATATTTAGTTCTCATGGCTGACTTGCAGTCACCCTAACACTCAGTTTACTGTGTGCAGGATGCGCTTTGCAGGGCAGAAGGACTTTCAAGTGACACTGTCTCTATTCTGAGCTAGACTGCTTTGCTTGCTTGTGCTAGTGGCAAAATAAGACATCCCACATTATCATTTATAACAAAAATGAAATGTTAAGCAAAAATAATGCACCAGCACTATAGCTGCAGTGCTTGATCAACTGCAGGATTACTCTGAAGGTACTTTTAAATTCTCTGTGAAATAGCAGTGAATCTTGGCTTTCTAAAACTTCCCTCATCCTTCCTGCTGGAGAATGGAAGATGTTTCTTTTGGCAGAACATTTCACAGAGCTTAGCCAGTACCTCACTCAACATTAGTTAGTGCTGCTTTGCTGATCATCACTGAGTGATGCTCTTGGGGTTGCTTTCTGCTTTGTTGGGCTTTTCGTGTCCTCAGTGGTGGAGCTCACTTATTAAGAAGCACTGCCCTATGGAGTTTCTACTGTGAGGAAATGACTCAGTGGAAGTTAATCAGCATAAAATGAATCTAATCTAAATGTTATTAGTGAAGTTAATTGGAAGTCCAGGGCAAGCTTCAGAATATTCTTTGATAATGTCTCTCAAGCAGGTCTTCAGGAGTTGCATATTTCTGCTGAAATTTGAAGTTAGCATCTTTGGATCAGAAATAGTCAAATCTCTCTGTCTCCAGTGGTGGAAGAACATGCATCTCACATTTTCCTGCTAAGTGCTATTTTAAATGGTGCTGCAATTTCAGCCTATTATACCTCTGAGAAGTATCGTTTCAGAACTGATGTCAGTTAAATAAATCACAGGAACACTGGGCTTTAAGAAGCCCATGTGTTCCTCCCCTGTTTAAAAATACTCATTGTGTGGGCATACGACTTCTGTACCTGGGTGATTTCCACTGCATCGTTTAATGCTGTCAGTGACCATTTAACTCGCTAACAGTAGGAATAAGTAAATGCCCCCCTGAGAAGTTATTTGCTTGGCAGTATAAGTGTCAAGCCTTTGACTAAGCATCTGAAGTAAAACCTGGCTGAAGCAGGGATGGATCCTCTGTGGATTTCTAGATGTGCACTGAAATGTGGAAATGAGGGAGCTGGAGGTGATGAGAAAGGTGTGTCTGTGGGGAGAGTGTTGGGGCAAAGGAAGGTAACCTGAAAACATAACCCACCCCAGAGCTTTTATGGTAAAGGAGGCTTTACAGTCACAGATGCTAACTTGCATTCAGACTGCTATATGTGACTGGGAATGTGAAACTACTGGATATCCCCCTCGTTCTGTCCCCCTCTTTCCTGTCTAATGTTTGCCTGAACCTTGCGCTTCAGATGAACGCCTTGTTAGCCATCTCCTGCATTTTCTCTCTCATCCTTTCCACTCAGAAACGTGCCTGTTTCTTCCCTGGAGCAACCTGAATGAGCAGAATGCTTTTGCTTTTCATACCAGATTGGTTTTGATGAATAGCATGGAGTGTAATATCCTTTGTAACAAAAATAATTTATTGCCTGGTAAGTCATTTTGATACTGGCTTCTTTCTGTATACCGGGAGCTGATATTGCAGGGCAAAATTTTAAGGGACCTATTTAAGTAATTACTTTAATAATGAAGGGCTAGTTAGCACCATTGTTTCTGTTTCATTACTTCGTAGTTTTAAAAATGTCTTTATTACTTTTTCTTGATAGAATACAAATGAGACTAGAACTTTATTTTCCTCAACCTGACTGTTTCATGAGTCTATGTCTCACTGGCAAATAAGTCCAACATTTTTGCCTAAGGACTGTGCTTAGATTGATGTGATTCTGCCTGCTTTAGCTCGGTTAGTTCATGAAACAGAGCGAGGAAATATTGCTGGCATTCAGGTAGCTGTATTTTCAATACGTAGCTATCTATACCGTGTGCAGCCTGGGAACTGACATATTTCTATATTAGGTGTTGACAGTCTTGCTTACATAAAGATTAACCTACACAGGTTTTCAGCAGTTTGTCATATGGTACAACTGTAAACAGCAAGTATGGAAGTACAGCAATATGTTCATCCGCTCTTGCTTTGTTTAACATCATTAGTGAACAGAGCTGGAAATGGTATGTGGCAGGCTGTGGTGACTAGCTGTTATTCTGGTATATATATAAAAAAGTCAGTTCCTGAACCCTGGTCCTGGCTGCTGAAGTAATGTTCTTTGGCCAGAAAAGGGTCTTAAGTCTGCAAGCTGAGGAGAATATGGAGCTGACATCACTCACAACAATTTTGTAGCAGCGACTTCAGAAACCGCTGGTTTGGGAGAGTAGAAAAAATCGTTGGAGTGTAACAGGCGGTGCTTGTGAAGATCTGCCCTTTGGTGTTTCTTAAACCTGGAGAAAAATTATGGAGAAGAGCTGTGAAAATTCCTTCTTGGATTCCTGTATGCAAATCACTTGAATGCTTGAAAATGGGCTTGGTTGGTTCTTCTGTTTAAATAATAATGTGTAGCTAAGAGGAGGGATCAGCTCTTGGGTCTGTACAGCATGAGGAAGCTCTTCTGATGTCAGGGGTAGCCTGCAGGTTTGTTTTAACTTGTCATATTCCAGAGGTCTATTTGACTTTATTCCAAATGGCTTTGCCTGGTCTTTCTGTGTGGTGCCTGAATTTGGGTGAGTCTCGACTATCGCTCACCGATGCATTAAGCCCGAATTCTATACTTTATGAAGATCTGAATAGAGTAGAGGGAGGGCAACCAGGATGGTCAGAAATCAAGAAAACTTGACCTGTGAGGAAAGGTTGGAAGGATCAGGACTTTTTCATTTGTAAAAGAGAAGACTGAGGTGTGGTAGTGGTCTTTGTACAGATAACAGCTGCTGCAGCAGAAGGAGGTAAGGTCCTCTGCATGTCTGCTAGGGAGGTGGGAGAAAACAAGGAACACAAATTCCAGCAAGGCAGACTTATGAGAGACATGAGGTGTGAATTTTCTAACAGTAAGAATAGTTAAAAACTGGAATTGATTGCCTTGGGAGGCTGTGGACTTGCTTTCACTGGAGGTTTCTAAGAACAAGTTGGACAAATATTTATTGGGAATGTGTTAAGTAAAGTTCATCCTACCATGGAGCATTGGGAAAATGTAGATAACCTCTTAAAATCCCTTCTGGACCCGTCTTCTCTGATCAGTTGTGAGCAGGTGATGTTAATAGTCAACATAGCTGATTTTTATTTCTGCCTTGCTGATTTTAATAAGAGATAGTAGGAGAAAATTAAGAGGTCACTCAAAGTGAGAGGCTGAAATTCAAGCCTGAATTGCAAGATTATGCTATGTGCAAGAGGCAAGGCATGAACTTAATCTCATACTGGAGATACTTTCTCTCATAATGTCGCCTTGGTAATATCCCCACAATATTAGATGTGGTTTGACATTTTGGAATGTTTCAGAAAAATGGTTTTCTATTGAAACTTTATTACCATCACCCATTATAAAAATGCTATTGTTTGAGGCTGTGCATTGTGATCCAGATGAACTACTTATTTATTGAGGAAGTTGAACCACTGAAATAAGGAACATTAATTGTTTGTTCTTCCTGGCAGTGCTTCTCGACAGCATTGCTGGGACAGCTAAGCAAACAAAGGTTTGGTGCTGTGCTTGTGTAATGGTACTAAAGTGAGGAAAGCCTTTATATCCTCCTGAAGCTATATATGCATCACAGGAACCTAGTAAGCTTGTTCTAGGGGCAAGAACAGACCATAACCTCAAAATTAACATATACTTTATAAGTCACTCCTTGGACAAAATTTACTGTAGAATACAGATGGTGCCTGTCCTTTCCAAACCTTCATGACAGATTTAGGCATTCTCAGTTTTCTGTTTAAAAATGGCTCTTTCTGAACCAGATTTTATTTTCCAAATCGAATGCCATTAGTGGAAACAGATACCTTGTTTATGTTTAAGTTTGCTTGGGATTTTGGGTAGCAACTGCACTGTTTCATTGTGCTACCTTTCTAATTTTAGAACCACAAATCAAACAGAAATAGCAATAATAAAAGTAATAATGCCAACCAAGTTTATGCTGTGAGTTGCGGAAGGCTCGGGACAGAGTGCTGGAGGGTGTATTGTAGGACATCCGTCTATTTGTTGTCTGTATTGACGAGTAATTAAGGAAACAATAACTGGAACTGCAGATACAATGACAGACTGCGACTTTCCCACTGCTTCCTTTGGACCTGTTTGCAGTGGGAAAGGCTTGGGATATTGGTTATGTGGCGGAGGAGTGATGCCTTGTTGGGCTGGGAACTGGGAAAGTTTGGAAGAGTCTTGCTTTAGAGTAGACTGATTCCCAGCGTAAACCTGCGTCCAGAATTTTGCAAGCTTTGCAGAGGGTTCAGAATCAGGAGAAAAATTGCTCCCATGATGGCTGTCAGGGTCAAACCAAAACTCTTGAGTAAGTGTACTCTTGAGTAAACTCCAAAGTTCAGGATATTTAAGGCTTGGACTGTACAATTCTTTGGCCTTGACCCTCTCCGTGAAGCCCTTAAGCATTCTCACAATATGAATGACAGTGATCTCTGAAAGATAAGGCGGGCTAATAACACTAAAACTGTTAATATGTAATGAGTCATGCTAAAATGAATGTGCAGAAGTTTTCTTTTACTATTTTTGCCAGTGGAGCTTAATAATGGGAAGCAGGACTCCCAATTCTATTTCTGACTTGTGGCGGTTTGTCCGTAAACCCACCATGTCAATTAAATCCTCTGTATCTCTCTCAGTTGACCCATTTCTAGTGTGTGTCCCAGAGTATATTTCACATCACTCTTCCTTCTGAAGCTTAATAAATTCCACAAAGTGTTAAGCAAAAATTTTATAATTTTGCATAGTTATAAAAGTTTCAAATCTAGTTTTCTTTTTCATGGAGAAATTATGCCCAGAAGGAACACTGTTCTTTAGGGATTTAAATTGTGCTGTTTACTTTCACAGCTATAATGTGCAGAACGTGTACAGTGAAAGTAAGCTAGAAGCAGCTTGCTGTACATCAGAATATCTGAAATGTTATTTTAACCACATAGTCAGAATTTAAAATAAAAAAAAGTATGGTTCTTTTAATGGGCAGGCTTTGTAGCTACTGTTGTTGCACAGTCTTATTCCCTAGCTGCTAAGCATTATGTAATTGATCTGGCCATGCTTTTCCTCACTGGTCTCATCCATGCATGGCAGAAAAGCTAGTAATCTGTAAATTGTGTGGGGGAAAGAGCAGGTTAGAGACTGTCCCTTGTCATTTGATATTTGAGTGCCCCTGCATGTGCCATATATTAGTTTTATTTTCTACCGTGACACCGAGCTATGAGAAAAGAACTCTCCAGAGCATCTTAAAAGACATCTTCTATTAAAGATGGGAAGAGTTAAGCAAAACGCAGACAGTAGATCTCACAGCCAGAGGTAAAAATAATATACATGGGTGTCTCTCATGCTTTAATTGGAAGAGAGGCGTAAGAGTGTGGAGCTTAGTTTCCCTTGCAAGAATGTTTTGTAGAAGAGTGCTTGGTGGAGGTTGAATGGGGAAAGCGAAGGTAGGTGGAAAGCATACATCTGTGTCAAAGCTGTGACAAAATGCTTGGGAAATGCCCAGAAAAACAAATGACTGTAACACTTAAGTTTTGCATCATATTCCCTAGAGGTCATAATTTTCCCTGTGAGGAAACGGAAGTTGATATTGGAGAAGGTCAGACAGCCACTGTGGTGCCGAAGATGGATGTGAGGGCCTCCTGTGCAAGATTAAATTTGAGAAAAAGAAGCAAATCAGGAAATAGGCATGACACCTAATTAGGCTCCTGCAGAAAGTGATCTGGTATGAGCCCAACTTCTGCCTTTCTGGTGCTAGGCAAAAAGGGCCCAGTTTATGAGAGCTTTGCTTTCCCTGTCTTTATGGGACAAATTCCACCTGAGAAAAGGAATACGAGGGAAAAGAAGTACTGGAAACTTAGGTGTAAATTCACTAATGGGTTGTTGGATAAGGACTGCAGAAAATCCAGCACTCTGGAGTATCTCAGAAGTGGCTCTCTGTAAATACATACTCGCATGAATTTTACTGAAGTAAGGAGTTTTGTGAAGTTGGATTTTGTTTGATTTAGTTGGGCCCGTGTCCAAACCAGCCTGGCCTATATTTTGGCCTAATGAGTACTTGGCTGGGATGCCACTAAGTATATTGCTAGTGCTGCAAGAAGTGCGTAAGGATTGATGAGTCCTTGTGTGGTGCTCTTTGCCCTGGACCCGTCCAGGAGCCCAAGGAAAGCATATGAAGGCTGCTGCCCAGCTGGCTTTTGTAGCAGTTAAAGAACTGACTGTGCTTTTTATAGGAGCTGAGGATGACAGTTACTTACATTCATATTCAGAGTCTACAGTTTGATAGTGATGTTTCGTTGTGCCTAAATTGCCCTATTCTTTCCATTAGATCTTAACTTTTCCCTTTTAGAAAAAAAATAAAACAACTAAAAACAAACCCAGCAAGCTGTTTGATGCTGCTGGTACAGGACGTCTGTGAACTCCAGACATCTTCTGTCTACTCCAGAAACAACCTCATTTTAGTGTCGGGCAAAGTAATTCTTGCATTCAAACACAAAGAGGTTGTAATTAAGCTTTGTGCACTGCTACCTGAGAAGAGATGCTTTTAAAATGTGAACCACATACATCACTATTAGTGCAGTTGGCCTGTTGCCCATCAAAGCACTGATTATTTTCTACAACAGCTACTCCAGTTCCTCTGCTTTTTCAGTTTCCTGTTATCTCGCATGGACATCAGCAGTCCCTTTGCCAAATTTCTTAGTAAAATCATAGCACTCCAGACTCATAGGAAGAGGATTTATCAGCACTATAGCAGTTAATTGCTTTAGCTARCATATGGCACTGTCCTTTGAACAGTGGAGATGCAGAAAGTGTGTGAATACTGTTGGAAGTGAATCACTTTGAAAGTTGTTCTGTCTTGGTGGGGAAGTTAAGACAACTAGTAATGGATTGGTATCTTAGATCTCCGTTTTGAAATGGCCCAAAACTGTGTTGCTGAGCTATTTTGAGAGATGCTATACTTTAAAAAGGCTGAATTTTCTATTTATTTGTTTATATACTTTGCTTAGCTTGGCCTTTTTGGGTGCATTTACTCATTGAGTGTTAGTGCTTAGTTAGGTGCTTGAATACACAATTCCTGAGTAAATTTGTCCTTTGTATCTCATTCTTTTTCACGTATGTTTCCCAGAGGAGCTCCTTCAGCCAGCCCTACTGAAGGAATAATTATTTCATCAGGATTTAATGTATATCTTGATTGCACTTTGAAAACATTCTCTTGAGGAGTTTTTATCATTGCAACAAGGGATCATAGCATGTAAACAAGGAAATAAACATTATCTTTCATATTAATCAACAAGATGATTAAATAATAACCACAGTTGTTAATTGGTACTTGGAGATAGAGGGTAATGACTGTCTTGAGTTCTACAACGAGAGTACCAACAGGTAGAGACTCTTTTCTGCACAACAAAGCTGCGTATAATTTAGGAGGCATTACGGTTTTAATGTGCAGCTGCAACCATAGTGAAGTTGTGCAACTGTTTGCCTGGTGTCCTATTTCAGGCATATGTTTTCATACTGAATGAGGTATTAGCAAGGGGATTTGAGATTTAGGCAGTTAAATCAGTTCTCACTGCCACCAAAAACCCAAGGTTCTGTATAAACCTATGCTTGCAGTATTTTGCTTTGCTGTGGGACACAGTTCCTGCTGGTTTCAGGATGCCGCAGGAGTCAAAAGCTGCTTCTTTCCTCAGAGGCAAGAGTCCAACTTGTCCCTCACAAGACAGTGGCTTTTGGCTCCCTCTGAGTTTGGAACTACAGCCTCATTTTTTCATCACACGAGTCTTTGTCTTTTTCTAAATACTGCARTGTTTGTAGAGGGAGAAAGAAGCACGTAGGGGGTCTGCATGTCTAGAAGCTGACGAAGGAAAAATGTCCAGGAGTTTAACACACACATTTGGGAATGTAGAGCATAGGACTGGGAATTCTGGAGATCTGTATTGAGTCCTGCCCCTCGTACTGACTAGCTGTCTACTCTTGACCCAAGTGAGTAATTTTGCTCTCAGACACAACCAGTTCATTGTACTGTAACTCATTTGAAGCAAGTAGTGCTGCTGGAAGAAACTGTGCAGCCCTCCTGCTCTCAGTGTTCATTTTTGCTTCTAACCTACCAAAGGTAGGTAGGTTTCCTTCTAACCAAAGGAAGAGTTTCCTTCCCTGATCAGCTTACTGAGCTCACTCAGCCTGAGGCTGCCCGATCACTGGATTCGTGACAACGTTAGGGGTCTAGATTTACCGTGAATTAGGTATGACAGCAAAGCACTGCTTTAGTTCCTCCATATGTCTGTTGCTTATAATACTTCACAGATGGTAATGCCAGCTCATTCTCACTGAAAAGTACTTGGAGATCCTGAGCTGAATGGCATGATGAAAATATAAAGTAGCCCTTATATCAAGGGACTTTTTGTCGTCACATATTTGTAAACTAATTTGTCCAAAGTCACAGGTCTTTATAGTGCAAGCATGGACCAGAATAGTGCTTTGCCCCAAGAAGACCTGTTGGCATCAGTAGCATGGTCTCAGGTCACCCACAGATGCTGGCAGTGGGACACTTCACATTTTTGCTGGCTTAACAGTCATTCAAAGTAATGTTAAAAGATAGCATGTTGGATGCTTTTACGATATGTATCTGACAGTCTCAGGGTCAGATCACACATGTCTTATTCAGGTGGCAAAGCTCTCCTTGGCTTTGACAGAGCTGAGATTTCACCCTCATTGCCACCCCCAGTTGCCCAGTGTGTGCTCACTAACACATATATTGGTTCTACTTAACTCTGCAAGGTGATTTTTCCCATGTGGGTTTTGATGTAGAGTTGAGTTTCTGTTTTTGTTTCTTGCTATACTGTTTGGTGTTGCTGAAGGGGAATAGCAGAAAAGCTGCTTATGTTCCTGTTCTTATTCACAAGGAAGAATGTTACAGTTTTAATTGTATGTTTTAATTTTTCCTTCTTCTTCATCTTTTATGTTTTGAAATTCTGCATTTCAAAAGCAGGATCATTATCATTCAGAACATTAAAGCGTGTCTCTTTAATAGCTTTCCCTTTTAATGTGAAAGAATGGAACTGAGGAGGAAAAACCAATCTGTCTTGAAGGAAATTCTCTGTTATCTAAGGATTTTCAGTGCAGCCAACAAGAGAGGATCTTGAGCTCAGCTGAGTTGGAGTGTTATTCTCTGCCTTGAGTAACTTGTAGAGTACAAAGAACCACTTTCATAATGTTATCACCAGCAAAGTCCATCTGGTCCTGCCAGTGACAAGGGGATTATTTCAGCTTTTTATTACAACAGTGAGATTTTAGCATTTTAGGATTCAGCTGTCAAGCTGTTGGGGGAAGGAGGAGAAAGTTAGATTATAATTGGAACTCTGTTGGGGGAGAAATTAACTGAATATTTTGCCAGTAATTTTTCTACCCATATTTCCTTCTATTAGTCTCCTGATGGTTTGTCCTTATGAAATCAGATTAGAATGCAATGACTTGATTTGTTAAGCAGGTAGTGATGACAATGAGCATCTGTTTGTCTGGTCCAGATTCCCATTAACACCTAGTAACATTGTCCTTTCTTGCTATTACTTTTATACAGAGCAGCACAGAAGCTTAACCTGTCTTCGAAGAGAAAGAAATACCATCCGCCCCTGCCACACACACATGACTTCTCTATTTATGCTACTAACTTTAGTGGCATCCTGCAGCTCTGTCCTCCCCCAGCACCACCATGCCTTCTGAGAGCTGTGTCCAAAATCAAGGACAACCCTGGCATTGGAAAGGTAACTTCGGATTTTGATTTTTTAAAATAGTTTTCTAGATGAATTTTAACAGGGCTGGAAGCTTTCAGCCTAGAACAGGGTTGGATAGGCTCAAGGGAAGGGTCTTGGGATAGAGAGATAGCCACAACCGTTTTAATGTGCCCGAGAGCTGTTATCACGTGTTGACTTTCGAAAGAGTTGGCAGCCTCAGAGCAGATTCGGTGCTAGTGTTGGCTTCCTTGAAGCCAGTTAACATCACTGAGAACAGCATTGGCAAAAGTTGTTTTGTCTTTCCCTCTATTAAAGCAAGAGACAAATTTTCCTGTGGCATCATTGTCCAAAACCAATGCACGTACAGGCTTCAGCTTTGGCAGAAGTAGTCTCTGCATTGCCAGCAGGGCTCAGCCACTGGAGCTGGTGCTGTCTGTCTGCTTGAGGTTCAGGAGACACATTGAGGGGGCTTTGTTTCCCTCTGCTTCACATGTCATTGTAAATCAGGAGTATGGAAATGAAGTAGCAGGAGAGAAATAGATGTCTCTCCAACTTAGGAAATACAGCGCTTTTCAAATTGTAAAATTTCTGCTAATTTTATTTAAAATTAATTAAAATACAACTCAATTATTTAGAGCTTTATTCATATTTATAACTGTTTAATCACCCGCACAGCAGAGTCTGAATACTTATTTACATAGGTTACAAGGGATTAGCATTTGAAGATAGAATTGAAGTATATAATGTGCACAGGAGAGCTAAAATACACACCTTGAGTAACCAAACAAATCAACATTAACATAAAGAGATTGTCAGCCTAAATACCTATAGCTGACACTTGCTCACAGAGAATACTTCGTATTTCTTAAGTCAGTGAGTTTGTGCTAAATGGAAAAAGCAGTAATTGGGACTATTTTAAGCAGGTGGAAACTCACAGATGAAAATGTGGTTTCTTCTCCTGTTTTTCCAGTGTGTTAGAAAAGAGGATGTAGTATTAGATGGTGGAATACAGCAAACCTGGCACAGTAATTTAGAGATTCCCAGGTGGAGGAGGGTTTGCTAAGGAACCCCCTTTCTATGTGTGTGTTTTAGCAGAGCCCATTTGTTGTGCCTGCCTCTTCTCCGTGAGGCTTAGCGCTTGGCCGTGGCACCAGGAATAACAGGGAGTGTGGCATTTCTGAGGCTCTTTGCCTTAGGAAGACCTTCAAAACATGCTTGTATCTCCTTGTGCCTGCAGCTCAGTAAAACTATATTTGCACCTCACTGCACTTGTGTCCCTGCAGCTGTGCGTAGCCAAGAGACTTCAGCCTTTTTCCTACACTTTGAGGGTGGTCGGTGGAGCTTACCAGAATGACTTGTGCCTYGTGGAAAGCTCTTGTTTATCTGGTGTCTTCAAACAGATCAACAAAGTCTAATAAAGATCAAGTGCATGATCCCAGATGGCAGGAGAATTATATGCCTTGGGTCATGTGGTCTACCTACTTTCTTCTTTAGTGAGCACAGCAGGGGGCTTTCAAAGGGAAGAGCTCTACCAGAATGCCAAGGGGCATGGCAGGACCTTGAGCAGCTATGCTGCTCAGCTGTGTGAGCTTCTCCTCCAACATGGGATATATATGTATCCCATGCTGGCAATGTGGGTGGTATTTCTCTCCTGCCTGGCACACTACACCAAGAATTTCCAGATTTTATGGGTCAACAAGCTGCTGTTGACCCTCAAATGTCTCTGTTGTTTAGCTCTCAGCTGAAAACATTAGTGAAGATAGTGTTTGTTTGGGCCCAGGGTTCCAGCTGTGTCCTTCTCACCACATACTTGTTGACCCCAATTTGGAAGAATTCTGTGCTGTGCTGAAGAGGATAAGAGCTCTCTGCTAATTGAATCAGCCCTTTAGTTCTTGGGTTAAGATCTAGACCATCCAAATGGTGATGGGGTGTGCTAGTTACTAGTTTTAATGCTCCTCAAAAAATAAAGTAAGTAGGCATCTTCTCTGATCCACAGTTTAAAATATGCAATACCTATTAAACATCTCTCTTAAACCATTCCTCTTTTGCATCTTTATAAATTACAGCGTTTGCCCATAGAAAAAAAACCTCCAGCAATATAGCTTTTTGTAAAAATTATGAGTCAGCACAAATGAAATTTCATGTATCCTAATTCTTAGAACTTGTGGTCAAAGGAAAAGTGTCAGTCCTATATAGGTGTTCTTTTAGTACTAAACACTGATAGTTTCACCTTCTCTGAGCAATGCCAAGAAGCTTTTGGAAGCATTTAGCCCACTGTGCAGTAACATTCTCCATTATAATTTCCTCTTCACCAGCTTCTGCTGATGAAGATTTAGTCAGCTAGTATCTTGTTATGAGGATGATGGGAATAAAGTAATTACCTTTCTTCCTCACTGCTTTAAGTATCATAGCAATTGAAAGAAGAATCAGCAAGCGCTGGCAGATGTGCTGTGGTCCTCTGTTATCTTCAGTCCCTCTTCTTCTAACAGCTTTTTACTTTACAGTCCTCCTGGTTATCTTTTTCCGTGGCTTTTTCTTGCAGCCTGTCCAATAATAAGTACAAGATACACATAGGGGACAGAATCAGTGATGGATTCTGGAGTCACTTTTTCCTACCGTGGCATCTGTGGCTGTGGCTGGTGCTCTCCTTGGTTTGTGTGGTTGTTCCCAGGTCAGCAGAGTCCCTCGCCCTATTATTACTGTATGGTTACAGTGGGTTAAGCAGCTGGTGGGGCAGCCTTTTCCTTCCTCACCTCCCAGCTTGCTGCTGTTCTGTCTTTCATGGTTAGTTATGATGTGGAGGACTGGTTCCTTGGTGGTTTCTGCTGTACAGGTAAGAACGTAGCAGTGCTGATGGGCTGCCTAATTCCCACCTAACTACACCTTACTAAGCTGAGAATGACCCATTGAGGACCAGTCCTTATTCTCCTCAAGGGGGTGATTTCTCTGAGCACAGATAGCTTGACAAGTTTTAATTCCCTTCTTGTCAAATGGTTTCTTTCAGAGCAGGACAGGATTCCATAGAGAAACGTGCCTTTTCTTACTGTGAAGGGGCTGAAGAGATAAAATTTTAAGGAGAAGAGTATAAGTTATGTGAGAATGAAAAATAGAGTAACAAACTGGAAACCCATGAAGCGTCCAAGATACTTCAATGAGAGCAATGTGGCTCCCTTTATGAAAAGCTGAAGAGGTGAATGATACGTCAACTGTGCAGAAATACTGTTTATATTAGCAGGGAATTACTGAGTAAGGCCTGAATACTACAATGACTAATTCTTATCTGTAATGACACACTCTAGGTAGTTCCATTTCCTTTGTAAATCTGCTGAAAGCTTAGAGCAAAGTACATGTTGAAACATTTACAATGACCAATATGATTGGCTTTCTGTATTTCCCCTGTGATGGTAATTCTTAACATTTTTCCCCCCACTGATGCTCAAGGTTGTCTTTTAGCTGGTATTCAATACCTTATAAGAGACACAGGAACAGAATGTGGAAAATGTGATGTCACTTTGGGGCCAAAAGGGAAAAAAGGGCTCCAGAGGGAATCTAGAAGTGTAGTGTCGTAAGGCTAACTTTCAGACCAGGCAACCAGGCAAAGTGGTTGAAACAATAATAAAGGTAGAAGTTAGCAGTCAGGGATTAATGTGATATAGTAGGGATCAGTTGATGGAGCTTTTACAGGTGGAACACATGAGTTAGTGTTCTCTGGAAGAGTCAGCGAGCATTTGAATAGGGTTGGTCTGGTTGATAGAGTGTATTTGGATTTTGAAAAAGCTTTTGACAAGTGCCCTGACTTAGGTTTCTTGAAAAAACCCTAAGCTGTAATGTATTCTCTAGTGGTTTAATAACTGGTAGGAAACAAGAGGGCAGATTTCGCACTGGAGCAAAGTTAGCAGTGGAGTCATATGGAGATCTGTGCTGTTCAGTGTCTTCCTAAATGGTTTGGATGAGGTGGTGAAGCTGCGTCTTCAGAGCAGCCAAAGCTAAAACTGACTGTGAAGACTTGCAAAAAGATCTCATGACACTGAAGTTACTGAGTGGATAAAGAGGCAGATGAACTTTAGTATTGATTAACACAAGGTAATGTACATAAGAAAAGGAGCTCTAACTATGCATGCACAAACAATAAGCTGTAAGGAAATCAGGCATGACTGTAACCCATTTTACCAGCCATCATGGAAGCTCCAGCATTAGGTTTGTTATCATGAGTCTGAGCTTCTAAAGAAATGCTTTATTGACTGTTCAGGAGGCAAGAAGATTAAGCATCTTTAGTTTTAGGGGGTCTCTAACAGTATGTGATAGAAATACATGTTCCTCTTCAGGCTCATAATGCTTAAATAACAATCACTCATTGATGTTTTTTTCTTTACTGGCCTTCTTCCTTGAGGTAATATCTTTAAAGAAGTTTAACAGAGGATGGTAACAACTGAAGAAATGTAAAGATTTCCCCTCCTCCCCCATGTATATGTCTCTAAATTACCTTCTCAGAGGGGAGCTATTGCTGTGGCTGAGCGAGGGGAGAGCTGGATCCTAAGACTCCAGCATGCAGAAGCAGCAGCTGTGTGTGTTTTGCTGCTGGTACAGAGTTGGACCCCAGTAAGCCTAAACCTTTGGAAAAAAGACCTCACCAAAGAAATTAACATCCGTACCTGGAATTTTAACTTCCTTATTTGATTTGCACTTTCAAAGCTGCCCTACCATGACTGTTGGCTTTTCCTGCCAAATAAATTCCCTTTGGCCAAAGCACCGATTCAGTGGAGAGCTTCCCCATGCATTAAGTCCCTTTTCATTGGTTTCAAAGTTAAACACATGAGTAAGAATTATTCTGAATTGGGGTAAGGGACAGTTGAATCTAAGGAACTGATTGAATTGAGCATAGGCGGCATCAGGAATATCTTGGGTGTTTCTGTGGTGACTAGAATTGGAATTAGTCAGTGGGGCTGACAGGTCCTGTCACTGGTTATGGGACCTTATCTTGAACTTGTGAGCTCAATGGACATTTGGGGAAGGGAAGAGGCTTGAATTCTTGCTTTTTGTAAGCTGTATGACTATAGCAAAGGCAATAACTGTGCATTGTCAGAACTGCTGGAGGAGGCAGGAAAGTGAAAAGATCGTGATGGCCAGTTCTTGCACTTGAACTCAGTTATTGATTATTTGAGCCCAAGATCTGAATTTCTTCTTAGTCTCACATCATCATCTCCATGCATATCATACAGTTCTGCTGTGGTGAAATTCCTATGTGGCTTTTTATGGTTGAATACATTTGTTGTTAGAGACTTACTACAGTAGAGAGCCTATATGTATCTTTTGCAATTTCTATCTATAATTTCTCATTGTTTCAAGTACTGTCTTGGAAGGTGGGAAAAAAAAGTCTTATTAATTTCTTTTACATTTCACAAATACCAATTTTTCCCCTAATAATAATTTCAGCAGGAGTGTGTGGACTTGTCCTGTGATACAAATCTTTAATTAAGCCTTTTGCTTAATTTTCTTTACTAAGAGTCCAAAATGTTGTACACTCTTACAGGTGCTTGCAGGGTTTGTCCATGTTCAGGAATACCAAGCAGGGAAAAGTTTAAAAAAAAAAAAAAAAAAAAAAATTTTAGAACCATAGGTCTCTCTGGGACCGGTTTTTCGTATAATCAACAATAATCAAACTCTCATGCACAAAGGAAAATCCTGCTACCAATGCAAACTGGATACTGAAAGGAATTTTGCTCACTACTGATAAATGTTATGTAGCAAATTTCATACCTTTCTCTTGAATGTGCCAAAAACATCAGAGTCCAAATCGTTTAGCTGAATCCTACTTAAAAGGCAATGATCCAGTACAGTATGATTCTTGTAACAGAATCATTTTTGTGGTCTCTCTGGGTGTTATTAAATTTAATGTCAGAATAGTAGGAAAGACGTCTGAAAGCCATTTAATATTGTCACTGGAAAGAAGTTAGATTATGCTCAATTTCTGACATTAATGTGCTACTTAAGATAATTTATCATATTGTGGTATTAAAAAAGACATCCTTTTTACAGTGGCTGCTGTGTAGCATTCTAATTTGCTATTTTTCTCTAGCATGGTAGGAAGCCTTTTTCATGCAAAATGTTTTTTCTGCGGTTCTATTCAGCTCATTCTTTATAATACTGCATCACTTACAACAGCAACTTTAAGTGCTTGTCTCTTCCAAGGATCCTGTCAATTTTTTATGTTAGAATGACAGAATCCTCCTATGTGAGACAATTGAAGTGGAGCATTTAAAGAGAACCTGAGTTGTCAGACATGTTTCTTGGACAGGTATATACACACTGGTCTCCATTTATGTGTTTTAGACATTTACTTTCATTTATGCTTTACCAAGCCATAGCTAAGGTACTGCTAATATGATTTACTGATCGTGCAGCGTTTTCTTAAGTGTGCTGTATGTCCCATTCACTGGTTCTTACGATGGTTTGATGACGGATAACAAATAGGTACTTAATTTTGTCATCTTTATTGCTGCTTGTTTCCTAATGACTAGAGTGTTATTTCTGGTATAAATCATGTATCATACTAAGTACTCTTCTATCCATGTATGTAGTCCCGTATCATCCAAGGTACATATATCCCCGCTGAAATGCCTTGAACTGCTTAAACAAAAATGTGGAAAAATTAGATAAAAATACACAATTCCTTCTACTTTGTTTTCACCTTTAAAAATGGAATAGTTTTCTTCATGTCTCCTGAGAGTAGAGAATCAATTCTTCTTTAATAGAGTACAATACAGAAGTGATTCTTTTTTTTTTTTTTTTTTTTTTTTTTTTTTTTTTTTTTAAGGTTCTCCCAGGGGAGCTAGATGGTCTATGCTAGCATGGCAATTTTGCATATAAATTTGCCATCCATTGGTAGTGGCAGTATATGATAGGCTTGTAAGAACTACCCACAGTAAACCAATTTAGCAAGGGTTATATATCTGTCAGTTACAATTAAATCCATGAAAAATATTGGCTCTGAACTAGGACTTTTGTAATTTGATTTACACTGTAGTTGAAAAATAAGTGATTTCACTGGAAAATTGTCTTTATTCAGCTGAATGTGAATTCTTTGCAATTTCTTGCTGAGAAATCTTAATTCAGAATGGTGGATGTCTAAACATAGTTATTTAATTAACCTGCTGTTATACACCATTTTGTGAACACTGGGCAAAATTAACTTCCTGGCTGCACGATGCCTGTCAAGGATGTGTGTTTCCAGGGAATATTTAGTGTCCATTCGAATTTGATATAAAGACATTTATTGCTAAAGACCAAATTGGTTGTTCATTTAGGGATTATGATACTGCTGTAATGCAGAATATGACCAACATTTTTAGAATGGATTCCAGTATAGTGCCAGCACTTTCCCAAAATACAGACAGATAAAGTCAGAATTTATTTTAGTAAAAAAGGCTTGAGTGTATGTATTTTCAAATTTTACATGCTTTTAAATTCATTCCTTCTATTTTTTCCTTCTCATTCTGTCTAATTTGAAACTTGACAACTATTTAAGCATCAAATGCTAACAAAGCATCACTATAAACACATGAACACTGCACATCCATTGATTTCAAACGAGGTACCATATGTTACAGTTATGCCTGTGCTGACATACTTGGCTGGGTCAGGGTCTTAATTTCCTCAGCATTCAAAATGCCATGGAGTCTAGTCATTGCTTAGTGAATTAGCAGAGTCTTCTCTGTCTACATGTCTGCCCCAAATTAAACCGCATAGGGTATTTGGCACCCTTCACTCCACTGAAAGATGAATCACCAACTTTCTGAGATATAGATAGTATTTTTTGTATTCATTGTCTAAAACATGTAGTAGAGGTCCGTGATAGTCTTAGGAACAGAATCCAAATCATCTGGTTCTTTAAGTGTGAGACTATCCTTCCCCTTCGTCTGGTCTCAGAGTTAATAGCCCTTCCATCTCTTTTGATTATGGGGTAATAATCAACGTGAACCTGACTGTCTCAGTCTCCTGGTTGTTTCTGTCTAAAATTGTGTAAGATTGTGTCATTCTCTCTGTTATCACTGGCTCTTTTCTTTACAAATTCAGCCTTGGACGTGATTTCTTCTGGGACGACGCATGCCTCACTGGTCTTGGAGGAGTTTTCTGGTCATTGATGTGTGGCTTTGCTGTAGCTGCATTCAATTCAGCATATCCAAAATATATGGGCTGTATTAGACAAAACTGCTAGCTTGCCTCTGGCCGTCAATCTCACATTCACGTCAGAGAGTTGCTTTGAAATTTGGGTTTCACGGCTTTTTGGTCTGTCTCTTACTTTTTCCGAACCTGCTTTCTGACACTGACATACGCTTGATGTTTTGCATTATCTTGACCAGTCCTGCAGCCAGCCCATCATTTTGGTTGCTGTGACTCCCTCATCCTGTCCTCTTCAACTCCAGCTGGTTCAGTATGCAGGGGGAGGTCTGGAAATCACAAGTCCACACAAAGCGGGTACGTGGGGATGGCACTCCTGGAGGAGGTCACAGCATGGGAACAGCAACTGCCAGATGGCAATGGGGCAGAAGGTCTCTCCTTGTGACTCTTAGGTGTGAAACGGGGTAGACAGTAGCAATGGAGGAGGAGGGCTGTAAGAGGAGGAAGGGCAGGTACCAGCCAGGATGTACATCCCTCAGTTTCTGAGATGATTGTTTAGGTCAGTATTGTTAAATATGCATCTATATTTGACTTTTATAAGGGTCCAAGATGTCAAGGTCTAGAGTTTTGGCTCAGGCCTCCAAGAAATTACTGATATTTGAGTGTACTATGTGGTTCTGTGGTTCTCTAGTGGTCTCATCAGATGTTTCTAAAACTGTATGGGGTTTAGCCCCACAGTCCTCCACATAGCCATTGTCCTCCACACAGGGGACTTTTTTTTTCCCCTCTCACTTTATTCAGAAATCTGCCCTTTGCCAGTTTGTCTCTCTTAAAATTCTTTATGTGTGCATAAAACTGCGGTATGACTTTTGTTTTTATGCTACAGCATACATCCACTGGATTTACCCTTACATAGCTGGAGCAAATGAATTCTAGCTTGCAGATGTTTGCTTTTATAGCCTTTCTTTTCCTTGACTTCCACTGTAGGCTGACAGACAGATAAACTTTAAAAAAAAAAAAAAAAAAAAAAAAATTCCTTGATTGCTATGAATCTCTCTTCCATCCTTGCCAGTGAAGGTTAAAATTACTCCCATTGTTGTGCTGGGTGGGTGGGCCTCTGACCTTATGCCACCCATGTCTAGGGCTTTTCCAAATTACGTGCTCATTTATTTACTTTTTAAATTCTTTATCTTTTAATGGCATATACAGGATGTATTTGCCATCTTCTTTTCCCAAACACTTTTGATTTTAATAGGGTTTCCTTCAGCAATTTTGCTGACCTCCTGGTTCCGGCAGAAACATGAATTTGGAAAGTTCAGCAGCTGATTGTTAACCCCCGGTGTACAAAGCCCTACAGTCAGTTAAAAATACTTCAGTGGTTTGCATGATTTAGGCTGTCTTCAGGCACTGAGAAAAATGTTAATAATGTGCATGTATTGTGATGTTTGTGTTTCTTTTATTTTTATTTGCAGAAATTGAACTCAAATACAAACGATCCTCTTTTTCTATCAACATCCTCATTAAAATGGAGCCTCTATCCAATATCCAATGCCTGTATGAATGTCTATGTACAAATCCTTGTATCCTTGATAAACTTCTACTTGTAATTATTCTTCTTACTCTGCATCTTTCTGTGACATTGAAGAAGAAATACACAAAAGGGGGGGGGAAGGAGTTACTAAAAATCCCCAGTTCTAGGAGGAAGGGTCACCCCCATCACAGGAAGGATGTGCCATCTTAGCTCTCCTTAAGGAATCTAAAAGTGGTCAGGGCAGACCGTGACCCTGAGGTGACTTTTCTGGAATCGCCATATTTGTATTGTCTTTCCTTTTTTGTGTTCTTTCTCTCCTCCCCTCCCCCCCATTCCTTTTAGCTCTTTTTTTTTTTTTCCCCCAGTCCCGTTCTTATTCTTTCAGACCTGTCTTATTCTTCCATTTCTTCATTCATTCTCCTCTAAATTCCCTATCTTGTGTCTTCTTTGCTTTGTGGCAGGTGTTACCAGTAGCTGGTACCGCTGCGGTTGGAACTGACCACCAGAAAGCTGGCCATATTGTTGAGTAACTGCCCACAGAGGCTGTGATCCTGAGTGGGCCTGAAATTAATGTTATTGCACTTAATTCTAGTCATTCCTTTTCATAAGCAAATAAAAGCATTAGAGTGTAGTGCAGGTATTGCTGCTGTGCTCCCCAGTTACGGGCCAAAGTTACTTTAAAATTTGCAGGTTCCCATGTTTTCAGGAATCCTCCCCTCACTGCAAGCCATTGTGTCTGGATGATTTCCTGCACTGCACGTTGCTATCTCTACAGGTGAGCATGCCTTTTGTATGAGAACTAGATGAAGAGACCCAGGAGAAGATGCAGTTAAGTTGATCCTTAAGGCAGGAACCATGCTGGTTCTATAGTATGCTGCTTTTTCTGCAGTACTCATCCCAGAAGAGTACTGGGATGAACTTCACAGCTGAGAATATAAACCTGTCACTGGTCCTGAAATACAGGGGGACAAGAAGTTTAAGAAGAACGAATTGTATAACACCAAACCTTTCTTTTACGTACTTAGAAGCGTGTGTATGCACCCGGGATCTGCCTGCACTTAGTTTTTGCTGTTGCGAAGGGATATGTTTGAGTAATCTTTGTGCTTGTTGGTACTTCCATGAGCATTTCCGCTTCATTTCCGAGTGAAGTCAGAGTCTGGCTCAGCATCATGAATGAGTGTGACACATCATAACCCTACAACTTCTGGCAGGCATCACTTATAGATAGATTTAATGGGCAGAGAAACTAAATTTGAAATCACTGCTTTTCTACTCTGCAAATCAGCTTTTATACACAAAACACTAAAAGAGGAACTCCCTCAAGCTGCTTTTCTCTTTCCCCTCCTGTTTGTCTTGAAAGCTCACTTCCACTGTAAAAATGAAGATGACCCTTGAGGCCTGTTAAGTTTGGGATCTGATCCATTATGGGAAGCTATTTTAGTATCTTTCTGCTTCAGAGAGGTGGTCTCAAAAAGCTGATTTCACACACAAGGTTTTTCTGGGGGTGAAGCCCTCTTTTTGTTAGGGGGAGCAATGCTCTGATGGAGGTAACTTGCTGTTTAGGTCAGGAGCAAACCAATTTTCCTCTTATCCAAGCTCTGGCTGCTATAATCTAATAATAGRTGGAAGAGAGAACAGAAAGGGCTGTTTAGAGAAGTGCTTTGAAAACAGCATATATTTTAAAATTCATTTTAATCAAGTGACCCTGAAGTGGGCATTTGTATTTATATATATATTTAGGTGTTTTTTTTTTTTTTTTTTCCTGAGGGAGGTTATTTTTCTGAGCACCTTGGTAGCATGTCAAGGTTGAGCTAGCAGGCTAATACACAAAGCTGGCTTCATGGAGCTTTTACGGGGAAACAGCCTTGAGTGTGTCACCTCTGATGCACTTTGCTTTTGAAGCAGCTGTTTCATTTATTCTAAGGTTCACTTATTTTCTGTGACTGTATTTTCATATTCATATCACTATAAAAGAGGAGAGAAAAGAAAGTGTTGAAATCGGGGCACTGCTTGAGTCAATAGGTGGAAGAATTTGCTGCTACCTTTGGTGGAGTCTCCTGCAGTGTTTACTGGAGGGGTTGGTTGTTTCTTAACCTCTTCGTTTGGAAAAAATATTGGGGAAAAGCTTTTATAGCCGCTTTCTGGAAAATATTTTCTGTGAGGATGCTTGAGTAACTGTGCAGGGGTGCCTGTGTGCAGCTTAGCCCCTGTAGAAAGTAGGAGCTGGAAAAATGACACAGTTGAGCACCTAAATGAAATCTTCAAATTACCCACCCTCCCCAGTTGATAAAGGCAGCRACAGTTCAGCATGGTGCTTACTGCTGCACCCACCCGTCTGCTGTGGATCATCCTGGCTTGGACACTACATTCCGCTTGCACCCACTGGGTGCAGGTGTGTATGCCATCACCTTGTCATCTTGTCTGGTATGAAGGGCAGTCCTAGAGGGTGGCGCAGCCTGAAGTAATTTTTCAGCTTTGGTTCTTCCTTTGCCATTATTTCTCTGGATACAGGAATGACGGCGAAGTGCTGACTGCAAAGCACGTTTTTTTTGTAAAGACACAAAGAATGTATCAGTGTAATAAGTGCACACCGTTTTAATGAAATAATATTCTCAGAACATAGTAAATAGGAGTCAAATTGTTCTGGCAGATTTAAGGTTAAATTTAGCAATAAAAGGTTACTGAAAAGGAGGATCATTCTTTATCAGAGATGGATGCTTTCGAACCCGGCTTCCCCATGCAACATCCAGCTCAGGGCTAGAGGTGGGCCTGACTCAGATCAGCAAGCAACGGCGTGCTCTTTGTTTGCAGGGTTCACCTGGTGATTTGCAGCAGAGGGGTTGCTATCTGTCACTCCCCTTCCAAATCAGGTGCAACTGCTGTAAAAGGCGTGGATGTTTTGTGGGTCAGTAGTTGCACTGCAGAAGATGAAGCTCCTGATGGGTGCTCTGGAGAGTACGGGTGTAAATTGTTCCAGCTCTGCTGGCTGTGGTGCATTACAGCCATGGAGGCTCTTCACCCAGTGAAACTAGATGGTTAACACTGGTGCTGTGAAAGTTGTCTGGTAGTTGGATAAGGAGATAATACTGCAGTTCAGCTTGTTATTGAAACATTTCATATTGGCCATGGAAAGTCACTCTGGCTGAGCATTGCTTTTCTCTTAAGTTTGATCTGCTGGGCAGTGCAGAATTGAAGATCGGCAGAGTGATTCACTGCACCTGTAATAGTCATTTACTTCAGTGCAAGGTGTGTAAAACACAATGGTTCTGACCTGGGAGCATTTCATAAGGATAAATGGTCGTAAGTGGGTGTGAGGCAATATTTCACAGTTTTTCAGAGTAAGAGTATGATTTCCAGGAAGCTTAAAAGAAGCAGGTGTGCAGCCTTTGCTGAACTTTAGTGAGACCCAGTCACTTGGCTCCCATAAGCTGCTTTGGAAATCACAGCCAACATGTCTGAGCTCTCTAAAAACGCTGTCTTAAAATGCCATGTGTAGGAAATCGGCGTTTGCAATGCTGCAATAGAAATGCACTGTGTGAGTGGTTTCTTTTCAAGCTTTTTGACCTTTTAATGCTTTTTTTTCTTCCCTTCTTTCCCATTAAATCTGCAACTACCCACCAAAGAGCCTAGCAATGACAGCAGAAAGGCGTCTGCCTGGGAAGGCTATAAGAGAAGCATCTCTTTATTAGAMGAATGTGAACCAGGAATTGAAAGTTTCTAGATTTAGTTCAGTTTGAATGCACTAGCTGTTTGAGCCCTGTGGTATTCAGACTGATTTTCAGAGTGGATCGGTTTGTGCTTTTGGTCACATTAAGTACTTGAAAGGTAGGAGACTAGAGTTTCCTTTTCTTTTTCCGAAACCAGGACAGCATGGTATTACACCTACAGTGGATTATACCTGCAGATCAGACATTTATAAACTGAAATGGTAAAACTGGAACAGAGTCAACTGAAGGGACAAAGT
Source organism: Phoebastria nigripes (assembly GCA_035582835.1). NCBI lineage: Eukaryota > Metazoa > Chordata > Aves > Procellariiformes > Diomedeidae > Phoebastria > Phoebastria nigripes. The sequence goes on along the minus strand of JAYKAV010002809.1, from coordinate 732,385 downwards.
GCACCTTTAAAAGCTAGTTCAGTGAAGACCCCAGGGTGGAAACCARGCTGGAAAATCTGGCTCCAGTTTTGTCCCACGGTCGTTCTGACACACCTAAATATTACAAATGAACGTGTCATGGCAGGGGGAGTGGGTTTGGGAGGAATGCTTTGCATGCATTTATCTCTAGCTGGGAACTCAAGTTGTTGCTTTCTTCTGAATTCTTGCAGGTGAAAGTGATGGTAAGGATTTGTCCCTCTCAAGGAGCACATGAAACATCCGAATCCATGTCCTTCTTAAAGGTAGACCCGCGAAAAAAGCAAATCACGTTTTATGATCCAGCAGCAAGTGGGCCTTCCAATGCAGGTCACAGGAGAGGCGTTGTTGCTGTCCCAAAGATGTTTGCCTTTGATGCGGTTTTCCCCCAGGATGCTTCGCAGGTACTGGAGTCACTCACATAAACCTCCTGAGTCTTCTCATGCCCACTGCATTTGATTGTCTTAAGAGTTCTTTCTGTTTCTGGGGAATTTTATTTGAATGAGTTGCCTTAATGCCTGTAAAAAACAAGGTAATTAATAGACAAGTGGGTAAATTCTTACATTTTCAGTTTAGTCGAGATATAAAATTAAGGAGTAATAGCTGGGGAGATGGATTTGCTGACTAAATTATCTTCCTGCTTTTTCTCTTGTTAGAGAAAGGCACACAGCCAATTTGAAATTCACTTTTCCATCCAGTTAGGTTTTAACCCGTTTGATGTCACTGAAATAAAGTCCTTCCCCACTGCTTTCAATGGGAAATGAACATGTGCTTAACGTTAAACTAAATGCTGCTGTTAGGAGAAGAGATACAGCTAACCCCGTGGGATTGCTATACTGAAACAGTTAGGGAGCTTTTATATTTTCCTTGCCTTTTCCAGTTTGTTTATACTGTGTTTTTGACTGATCATTTTATCTTGATGGTGGTGCTGATGGTGCATGCCTTTCTCTTGCCCTGCAAAAGGGTGTATTTGTACAGTAGTAGCCCCAGACCTGAAATTTGATACACAGATAGGATGGCTGGTATTTGAGAGGATTGTGGGCTGCAGCATATTTGGTGAGATTGGACACCTGAAATGTCCTTCTGGGAAAAATCTTCGGTTCAGAAAAAAAATCCTAGAACAATTTTAAAAAGAGGAAAAAAATTAAGCTGAGTATGAAGAACTACTTCAAGTTTGAACTGCCTGAAAAAAATTAGGGTTTGATGAATGAAAAATAAAACACAAAACATCCAAGGTGAAAATGGTRTATTAACGTTGAGAAAACATGACAAGATCTAGTTCAGAATCCCACCCTCAGATCTTCTCCTAGGATTTTGTTTAATTTTTTGAGTCCCAAACTAGAGATATGAAAATATCTATTAGGTCCAAGTTCTAGCCAGGCACTAAAGATGGAGAATAACCTCCCACACAGATCAGTGCCTAAAGCCATGGTAACCATGCTAGGAGGCTGGTTTTAAGATTCTGCATAAGCTCAAACGGCATCTTTGTGCAGAAATACACCAACAGTGATCTCAACATTAGTCCAGAACTGGAAGTGTTTTTTTCTTACTTGTGTTGCCAGCCCCGCTGCAAGGTGGCCAGTCACAGACTGCTTCTCTGCTGGTTTTGGCACCCATCCTTCAGGTTGTTGACCCCTGGTTTGGGCTAGGCTCTTTCAGGTCCTTGTGGTGGGCCTGTTGGGTGGCCTGTTTGTGGTGTTTCTGGGTGACGTTGGCCAGCGCAGCCACTTCTGTGCAGGCGTCGTTGCTCGAGGCAAGCTTGCTGCCATGCACCTGCAAATAGAGCCTTATCGTTTCACTGTAGTTACATATTTACACCAACCCTCTCCCCTGCCCCTCGTTGCCGTACTTAATAGATCATCTTATTGTATATTTGAAACCTTCACTGACGTGGATAAACTGGTTTTAGTACACTTAAATATTTTAGCAAGTTCTCTTTATTGATGATGATGTTTCCCCTGCAAGAGGAAAATGTGATACTATGAAATCTTATTCAGGGATCTTAATGCATTTTCTCCAGTATAAATGTCTTTTTAATTTCTGTGAGCACTCTTGAGTAGCTTAATTTCAGTGGAGTTGCTACTATTGCTGAATAGCCTTGGCTAAGCTATTATACCAGCAGGAAGCCTGGTTGGATAGCATTCAGTTTGCTACATTAGTCATAGAATCAATATTCCAAGAGAATTGGTTTAATAGAATTGAGAACTGTTTTAGGCTGTAGTAGCATATTTTATTATTTTTTAAGATAGCATAGTTACTAAAATAATAGGACTGATGCCATAAAAATGGGGAGAATATTGCACCTCAAAAATATTGAGTCATTCATTTCATTACAGAAGAATAGTAAAAACCATAGCAGTATATGCTCTTTTACTTATTTGTCTCCAATCTTTCTTTCAGGCTGAGGTATGCTCTGGAACAGTAGCAGAAGTAATCCAGTCTGTTGTGAATGGTGCAGATGGTTGCATATTTTGCTTTGGTCATGTCAAGCTTGGTGAGCTCCCAAATTCGTTACAGTTAATTACTATGTCAGTCTGGTAATTACATGCTGTCAGCTCCTGGAACAATAAACCTGGAGTATATGAATAGATTAGAATTTCTTTTTAATTAGCTTTGCAAACTTATCATGGTTTATTTCTACACTGGGATTGTAAGTTTTAATTTGAAAGAGTAAAATGTAACATCAGATTGTCTTATTCAAGAGCAAGTTTATATAGGTGCGTTGTGATGAGAATCAAAAGATCGGAGATGTTTTAATGTTAATTTTCTGTGGGTCTGAGCTACAAAAATTGCAAAACTAATTGAATAAATAGTAATGAATTAATAATTAAATACTTTGCATTTTTGCATCTGTTCTTTCCCATTATCTGTGCAGCACATGGCATTGCATGTAATGTACAGTGGTGATATGAAGAGACACTGTCTTGTACACGAAAGGTGAATTAAGTTCATGTTTGTCTTTTCATTCTAGGAAAATCTTTTACCATGATTGGGAAAGATAACTCCACGCAAAGCCTTGGTATCATCCCTTGTGCAATTTCTTGGCTCTTCAAATTAATCAATGAACGTAAAGAAAAAACTGGGACTCGTTTCTCTATTAGAGTATCTGCTGTGGAGATCAGTGGCAAAGATGAAAACCTTAAGGATTTGTTAGCTGAAGTAGCCACTGGCAGCCTTCAGGATGGCCAGTCTCCCGGGGTTTATCTGAGAGAAGATCCAATATGTGGAACCCAGGTATAATGGATATCACAACATAGATTTTTCTGAGCCTGACTTTCTTCTGCTTTTTATTTCCTTTTATCTGACAACAATTATGACAACTTTTAAGACAGTAAAAAAAATTTATTGCTTTTAATTTATAAGCCCTTCTCCCATGGTGTACATATTTGTTTCTTTTAGTGCCCTAGAGATTTAGCCAGTTCAGCAAAAAATAATAAAAAAAAATGCCCTTGTGCTAATTAGTCATTTTCTTGTTTATATTCAAGCTTCAAAACCAAAGTGAGCTAAGGGCCCCGACAGCAGAGAAAGCTGCCTTTTTCCTTGATGCTGCAATTGCTGCCAGAAGTACCAGCAAACCTGAATGCGAGGAAGAAGATCGGAGGAATTCACATATGCTCTTTACTCTTCACATATACCAGTATCGCATGGAGAAGAGTGGCAAAGGAGGAAGTATGAATCCTCTTACCATATTGTTTATTTTTAAATGATGTGGGTTTGGGTTAGTTTAAACAATAATTTGCAATAAACTTAGAAAGAACAAATGAAGTGAACCCTCAAGCCAGTCGAGTCACCTTTAACTTTGGTAGCTGTGGCTAATATCTGGTTTCCTTACTATTAATATTTAATTTGGTCATTATCCCATGCTGTATTCATTATTTTCCTCATTTGAATACATTTTGAATACCAAGTTTGGCTTGAGTCCATGCAAGAACGTGATGTACAACTGTTTTTCCCCTTTTTGTTTCAGTGTCTGGAGGACGCAGCCGTTTGCATCTCATTGATCTAGGGAGCTGTGAAAAAGTGCTGAGCAAGAGCCGAGATGGAGGAGGCTCTCTCTGTCTGTCTCTCTCTGCCCTGGGCAATGTAATTTTGGCCTTAATTAATGGTGCTAAGCATGTGCCATATAAGTAAGTGAATTACTGTCTGCATTATCTTAAATTTGTGGCTGGTGTTACCTTAGTAATGATTTGCATCAACAATTTACTCTTTACCTAAGATGAAGTTAAAGGAAGTTCTGTCAGAGAGCGGTCTGTCTTCTTTTAAGGTCACTTCTATATTACAGATACATCTATCTATTCATCTACCTGTCTATACGTATATACACATACACCCAACTTTTAAAATGTCACATTGTAACATGAAATTTTTAATTACATGGCCAAAAATTATATGCATATTGGTATATACTTAAGTTGGGTGGAATGTTGGGGAGGGTTTGATTGTTGAAAAAAGCAGGGGAAAATGGCCGAAATGTTTTCTTTCCTTCTATCTCCTCTTTGTTTCCTGGATTTGGAATTTAGACCGATCTCAGCCAGCTGGACATTAGTGAACAATTTCATCAAAATTTCATAGGATTTTCTTTCCTTTTTCCAAATTTAAAAATTGTGTTGAAATTTCAGAAAATACTAGAGAGTTTACCAAGTATGGTCATCAAAGTTTGTTATTTCTGTATGCCTTTTTGAATGATATATCTTTTCAATTAAAAGAAAGACCACCACCATGTTGCACATTTGTTTAGCAGAAGCGAACATTTAGGTGTGTTCCTTTGTAGAGTGTACTTGATAATATTACTATGTCAAACACACCTGTGGGGAGCCCAGCTTAAAGACAACAGCCACATTGTAAACACCCTTACCAGAACTTGGCCTTCAGTCCTTAAATTTAATTGCTGCTTGTCTTCATGCATTATAACTTTGTCCCGTTGTTATCAATCATGTCATTTCACATCTTTATCTAATGCTGCATCTCAGACAGGTGTTCCTTCTTTCTGTATTAGGCAGAAGGATAATCTCCTCAGGCTAGTTGCTAGGTTTGTGGATGGAGTAGAGGATGGATGGGTTAGAATAGGGAAGGGCAGATCTTCAACTTTGTCACCTACCATGGTTTAGTGAGCAGACATGACGGTAGTTCCCACATGTTGGGCCAGCTCAGGGGGGCAATAGGAAGCAGCTTCCAGGGAGCCCTGGGGAGAGATGTCTTGGAGAGCAGCGGAGGACAAAATGTCACTTGTCTTGTCAGCTTTGCTGTCCATGGTGGAGGACTCACATCATCAGGAAAGCCTTCAGAGAGAACTTCCGCTTCCCATTTGCTATGTCAGAGCAGAGCACATCAGGCAGAATGGAAACTAGATTAGTTGGGGTGGCACTGATAATATATTTCTGATACCTAACATTGTTATATTTGTTTAGAGATTTCTTATCATTTCTGTTGACTTATTTTTTTCTTATTATCAAAATTGTTTGCATAGAGCTCACAGAGCTTAGTTATCCAGGTACTAAGTCTGCTTAGCTAAAAATATAGCACTCATGAGCTTTTTGGGTAATCTGAGCTAAACCTGAGACCACTAAACTAGTTATCAGTCATTTGTTTTACAATTGTCTAAGTAACAAATAAAGTGACTTATCATACTGCAAATACACGGGCAGATAAATAATTAAAATATTGGTATCTTTGTATGTGTACATTTAGACACATTTTAAGTGTGGTCAAATAATAGGAGCATATTTCTTACCTACATGTACCATACATGCATATATCCTATGAGAGTGAAAGCACAGCTTGTGGTGTAAAAATCTGCAAAAAACGATGTGATTTCTTTAAACCATCCTAGTGTTCTCACTTGTTACACAGGGACAACAAGTTGACAATGTTGTTGAGGGAATCACTTGGGAACATCAACTGCAGAACTACTATGATTGCGCATATTTCTGACTCCCCAGCCAATTATGCAGAAACTCTCACCACCATTCAGCTTGCCTCGCGAATCCACCGAATGAGAAAGAAGAAATCCAAGGTTGGTTCACAAACAAGCAGAAATTAATTCATTTGAAAATGAGTTTTCCTAACCTCTCGGTGGGGGAACGTGGGATTTCTCGGCAGTAAGAAGTAATACAAAATGCATAAAAGCTCAGGAGAGGAACTGACAAATGACTTGGCACTGAGCCATCATCCCGCCCCCAATCCTTAATCCTGAAATTCCCTTCTTTTTGTTCCAAACACGTATTTTTTCTTTGCTTATATGTGGACCTATCTCAAAAGCTTCTATTTGTATTAATTAAAAACCCATAAGGAAGGAAGAGAAAACTGTTGAGGAGAAAGACAATGCATAATATTTAATGGAAATTATCTGAAAAGGTGTGATTGTTCTATTACTCCCAATACAGTAAAATCTATGTAGCATGACCTTGTTATTTTAATTCACACTCTAACATTTTTCCACTAGATGTAGTTGTGATAGTATACACAAAGCACAGAGTATATAGCAAACCTGACCTTTTAATCAATTATAGGTACATATATATACTTATATATCAATTTATATTAATAACTTTTCCCTTATTAATTATTTGCAGTATGCATCCAGCTCGTCTGGAGGAGAGAGTTCATGTGAAGAAGGACATGTCCGAAGACCGCCCCATTTGCGACCGTTCCACCCACGAACTGTTGCCCTTGACCCTGACCTTCCTGCCCTGAGTATATCTAGTGATCCTGATTATTCCTCCAGCAGTGAACAGTCTTGTGATACTGTCATCTATGTTGGTCCCAATGGTGCAGCTTTGTCTGACAGGGAATTGACAGATAATGAAGGTCCTCCAGAGTTTGTTCCTATAATCCCATCCCTAAACAAAAAGAGAAGTAAAGACAATTCTGCTATTGGTAGGAGTTCTGACAAGGACCATTTTAAATGCAACACTTTTGCTGAACTGCAAGAAAGGTTAGAGTGCATTGATGGAAGTGAGGAACCCATCAAATTTGCTTGTGGAGAAATCTCTGTTGTGTCCAATTGTAGTTCAGTCCCTGGAGGTACAGAAAATGCACAGTCTAAGCTGATAAAGGAAAAAATATCTTCTCCTTCTGGAGGATTTAAGAAACCAGTTCCACAAGAAACTGCATCTCCCAAAAAAGGACATAACCTTCCTTTCCAGGCTGTTGCACCAAGGGGTGGCAATGGCAATTGTCATGAAAAGAGCACACCTCACTTGAAAACAGAGCTTTCCAAGCCGCAGAGCAGAGCTGACAAAAAAATAATAGACTCGATACTGGAGGGAGAGAAAGAGACAATCACCGATTCCCTGCAGTCCTCAAGGTGTAGCCCTTCAAGGAATCCGGAACAGAATAAGGTCACAGCTGAATGTGTTATTAAGGAAAAGTCCTTGTATGTGAAGAGACCCTTGCCAAGCCCAGCACCTCCACCTCCACAGCAGAAAGAGCACGTACCAAGCTCCAAAGCTGAGAATTTGGAGCTGGACAATAGCAATGCAGTTCGGACTCCTCCTGTGGGAATGAGCAAGCAGATGGGAAACAAACCTGAGCAAAACCCCGTAGGAAGCACGTTCCTGGTTGGTAGCAACACCCAGAATCAGTCAGGTGCGATAGAAGTACACAGCTTCAGGTCAGCGTTCAGAGGGAAATGTTTTGATCGGGATATACTAACCACCACGGTGACTTTGCAGCAGCCTGTTGAGCTGAATGGAGAGGATGAGCTTGTTTTCACTGTGGTGGAAGAACTATCCATTAGTGGGATTATGGATAATGGAAGACCATCCAGTATCATTAGCTTTAACAGCGACTGCTCCCTTCAGGCCCTTGCATCGGGTTCGAGGCCGGTCAGTATTATCAGCAGCATAAATGATGAGTTTGATGCTTATACCTCACAGGAGACTTCTACTGGTGTAAATATTGATATTGTTGTGCCCTTTGCTAAGGATCCCTTTACCAGCAGCAGACGTTCCTCCATCAGTTCATGGCTTAGTGAAGTCAGCATCTGTACAATCGAAAGTGATGGAGCCCAGTCTAGTGACAGTTTTGTCGCACAGTCATCTTACAGCTGTAATAAGTCCGAGGAACCCTTCAACTTGGATTCATCCCATTTATCCGTCCCCCTGAAAAGCGCTCTGAACGACAGTGGATTTTGCTTCTCTGAACTGGAGAGTGAGAGCTGGAGTTCCAGCAAGCTGTCCTCAGGCATCAGCAAAAGCCCTCAAACCTCTGAAACTACCAAAGCATCTCAGATAAAAAGTGCTTTTTGTGTCACTGATCAGCCCGTAAAAATAAAATTTAGTAATTCTCGCGATACGCCTGTGATAGAAACAATACATTCTAGTCTTCCTAGGAAAACAAAAACTACCTCGTCTCCAATCCACAATAATACTGTCCTCAGCTATAAAGAGCTGCAGAATCCATATGGTATATTTGAAGATCCCTGGCTGTTGCGCACTGATTATCAGATGGAAGCAAAACCTGCAGACTCACTGCTGTCTCCAAAATCTCATGCATTTGGTACTGAGAAACAGCCAGGAAAAGCTGCCCAGTATTTTGGCGCAGCATCCAGGCCAACAAAGTCACAGACTATGCTCGCCTGTTCGCAGAGGGTTGTGGACGGTTGTGAAATGGCCTGCAAATCCTCCAATGGAGCTGTAAAGAAGTCAGAAGTTGCAATGAAGATGCCACAGCTGAAGAGAGGAGCCACCACGCTGGGAGTGATGCCAGTGTCACACGCTAACAGTACTTTGTCGGAGGCCATGACCCGAGGGAATTCGGATGCTCCCTTGGCCACTGGCAGCTTGAAATCGTCACTGGGAAAGAAGAGTGCACCACAGAAGTCGACCATGTTGCCCAGGCCAGGTGGGCCAACACCTCCAACACCTCCTGTACGCAAATCAAGCCTGGAGCAGAAACCTGTTGGTCTGGGTAACGGTGGGGGAAAAGCCTCCGGCCTGGACTTTGCCAGAGCTACCATGCCAAAGGCTGAAGATGAAGCAGATTTGCGGTTGAAAGCTGGGTCTTACTTCAGTGAAAGTGCCAGCAGCAAAATGAACCTGAAGGGTGACCACTCTTTGCCCAAGATGACGTCCAGCTTAAAGGCGAAGGCGTCGAAGGGCGAAGCCGTGCACCGTTACGGGAGCCACATGTCCCTGGAGAGGTGTGACAGCCTGACATCGGTCGGATCCAAAGCAAGCGTGGTGAGGGAGAATGGGAGCGCCAGCAACAGCCGGGCAGGGCGCTCCGTCCCCAGGCTGGGGGTCCCCCCTGTTGCCTCTGGTGTGGGTTTACCACCGCCCTTCACCGCCCCTGCACCTGGTAAAAACAGCCAGGCGAAACCCACAGCTAACCAGAAGGTGCAAGTGAATGGGAATAAAAACCGGGGCCTCTCTGCCAGTGGGTCAAAGTCTCTCAGTTCCTCTGTGAAGTCCCTGGCGCAGCCTGCAGGGAAGGGCTCTGGCATGGCCCCTGGCGGGAAGGTGGCCCCCCGCTCCGTGCAGCCCATCAGCGGCAAACCCGGCCGAGGGACCATCATGGGGACCAAGCAGGCCATGAGGGCAGCCAACAGCCGCGTGAATGAGCTGGTGTCAGGTGGCTCTGCCAAGGTGGGCCACTTCCGAGGCTCCACCGACTCCGACAGCGGCAATGACAGCGGCATTAACCTCAGTGACGAGAAGTCGCAAATCCCGGTGCTGCCGTCTCCATACAGCAAGATAACGGCGCCCCGGCGGCCTCAGCGGTACAGCAGCGGGCACGGCAGCGACAACAGCAGTGTCCTAAGTGGGGAGCTGCCACCAGCCATGGGGAGGACGGCTCTGTTTTACCACAGCGGGGGCAGCAGTGGCTATGAGAGTATGATTCGGGACAGTGAGGCCACCGGCAGCGCCTCCTCAGCGCATGACTCCATGAGCGAAAGCGGGATGTCATCGCCGGGCCGGATGAGGAGCCTCAAGTCCCCCAAGAAACGGTCAACAGGTAAGAAATGAAGGGGAAGGTGTCCACTGGCACTCCACTGCGTCCCTTGAGAATGGGGGGTTTTCATGGCGTCTCTGACAGACAGGGAGAGGAGGTTTGGGGGAAGCTCAAAGTGGGGAGGTGGATTGCCTGCATGCGCTTGCGTGTGCATGTGTATCGCTGTGACAGCAGCTACTTGTCATTTATTTCACTTCAAAGCTGCAGGTGTGACACAGGTGCTGCAGCGGAGAGGGCAGAAGAGGCGCCGGGTGCCCCGGGGCGCCGGCAGCCTTCCTGCGAGGGAGGAGGCAGCAGATGGCCGCCGGCAGATGGGGGGATGTTCCTTCCTCCCTCAGCAGGGTCGGCAGCAAGCGCGGCACCAGGGCGGCCCAAAATAGGAGGGTGTTATGGGCGGGTGGGAAGAGTGAGGGTGCGGGGTGGGCGCCGAGTTTTTGTGAGGATCAAGCGAGTGTCAGGGAAGACCAGTGAGAGAAGGGCAGTGAGGAGAGGAGGAGCTCTGCTGCCAGGCGTCTGTGAGGGAATTTCAGTGAGATGGGCTGGGACTGTAGTTTGGAAGCAAGGGAATAGGCCTGGAGGGGAGAATAGTGTTTGTGAATTAATGAGGATTGCTGAATGTGCGTTAGATTACCCAAAGGTAAGGCTTAGGGGCAGAGCAGTAGGGTGCGTACGTAAGATGCAGCGACTCTTACGTTAATGCTACCAGCTAATTGCAAAGTTATTGTATTGCACTGTTGATAGTGTTTTTATAAGGAAATTTTAGAGTGTACATGTGGATACTATAAGCAATAGGAAACTGACTGGAAGAGTTGCTCAGAAGAGGCAGCTGCGGCTCACGTGCTGTGCCAAGGCAGACATGTCCAGCCACACCATGCAAAGGTGGGCGTACGAGAGCCAGGTACCCTTTCCTGCTCTCCGGTGCCTTTCCTTATTGCTTTTGCAGGTGGTGCTCATGTAAGTGCCACTAGTTGTAGCCAGCTTCAAAATCAGGCTCATATGACTGCTGTTACAGTATTCATTTTTACTGATCTAGGTTGAAGTCCTGCAGTATCGAAAAGAATTGGTGGCAATCAGTGCCATGTAGCTAATGACCAGCGGCCTCATTCAGCAACCTAAGCATACTGACTGTTGGAAATATAGTAGGAACTAATATCAGCAATGCGCTGAATCTGAGCTTTAGGTTGGAAAGTGGTAATTATTGCAATCCCTGTAGATACCCATGATGCTCAATTCTGGCAGTAAAACCAAATGAGTTAAATGGACGTAGATCTCATGGTGCTTTCTGGTCAAAGCAACTGAGTTGCTTCAGCAGGTGATAAATCATTTTGGAAACTTAGTGCAACATTTGCTGCAGTTCTCTTTCCATAGCATATCAACCTCTTAAACCTTTCCTACAAATCAATATTAACAGCTGTATAAGTTGCACACATATTGAGAAGGCATTACCCACTGATGGATTTGTATTTGTTTTTGCCCCAGGAAATGCTTATAAGGTCTTTAAAAATGACAAACTATTTCTTTTTCCAATTGAAATTGCTCTATATCRGTAAATTATGTATTACTTTTTTGGAGTGCTGTAGACTTCGAGACAATACTGTGTTTTATACATGAAATGAGGTTTCCTAGGAAGTTCATGAAATATTTCTTACAAGAAATGTTTGGTGCAGACCCGTTATTGGCCTAAAATATATTGTAATCTTTGCAAAGTGTTAGAGATTCTTGGAGTAGCTTATGTTGCTCCAAACTGCGTTGTCCTTGACACGTGTAGTGTAAAGGTCAGCCTTCTAGAGAATGAAGAGAGACTTATAATTGCAAAAAATGCTGGACACCAAAGTGCCAACTCTTGTATACAAAAGTACCAGCATTTTTGAAGGACATAAGTCAGTCTCTGCTTCATGGAACTTGAGCCCTAGCAGATGCATCAAGGTGGCAGTATGCTGTTTGTAAATCTGGGASCCCTCCTGTTGAGGAATTGGTGAGTTTTGTCATGCTCTGAGCTTCTGAGTGCTGGTGCAAATGGGTGGTGATAGGCCTCGACATTAGAGGTGGCTCAAGTTGCAGCTTGGTTGGTTGCTGCCTTCTGAATGCCTCCTAATCCCACAAAGTCTTTCAAAACTGCTGGTATTTAGCATCTTGTGGTGGGTTGACCCTGGCTGCATGCCAGGTGCCCACCAAAGCCGCTCTATCACTCCCCCTCCTCAGCTGGACAGGGGAGGGAAAATATAACGAAAAGCTTGTGGGTCAAGATAAGGACAGGGAGAGATCACTCAGCAATTACCGTCATGGGCAAAACGGACTTGACTTGGGGGAAATTAGTTTAATTTATTACCAATCAAATCAGAGTAGGGTAATGAGAAATAAAAACTAAATCTTAAAACACTTTCCTCCCACCCCTCCCTTCTTCCTGGGCTCAGCTTCACTCCCAATTTTCTCTACCTCCTCCCGCCCAGTGGTGCAGGGGCATGGGGGTTGTGGTCAGTTCATCACATGTCTCTGCTGCTCCTTCCTCCTCAGGGGGAGGAGGACTCACACTCTTTCCCTGCTCCAGCGTGGGGTCCCTCCCACAGGAGACAGTTCTCCACGAACTTCTCCAACGTGAGTCCTTGCCATGGGCTGCAGTTCTTCTCGAACTGCTCCAGCGTGGGTCCCTTCCATGGGGTGCAGTCCTTCAGGAACAGACTGCTCCAGCGTGGGTCACCCATGGGGTCACAATTCCTGCCAGCAAACCTGCTCCAGTGTGCGCTCTTCTCTCCACGGGGCCATAGGTCCTGCCAGGAGCCTGCTCCAGCGCAGGCTTCCCATGGGGTCCCAGCCTCCTTCAGGTGCATCCACCTGCTCCAGCGTGGGATCCTCCATGGGCTGCAGGTGGATATCTGCTCCACTGTGGACCTCCATGGGCTGCAGGGGGACAGCCTGCCTCACCATGGTCTTCACCATGGGCTGCAGGGGAATCTCTGCTTTGGCGCCTGGAGCACCTCCTCCCCCTCCTTCTTCACTGGTGTCTGCAGGGCTCTTTCTCTCACATATTCTCACTCCTCTCTTCCGGCTGCTGTTGCTGTTGCGCAGCAGTTTTTTCTCCTTCTTAAATATGTTATCACAGAGGCGCCACCACCATCGCTGATGGGGTCAGCCTTGGCCAGCGGTGGGTCCATCTTCGAGCCGGCTGGCATTGGCTCTGTCGGACATGGGGGAAGCTTCTAGCAGCTTCTCACAGAAGCCGTCCCTGTAGACCCCCCACTACCAAAACCTGGCCACACAAACCCTGTACACACCTTAAAGCATTGGTAGTAGTTCTGGAGGGAACTGTTTGCTCTTTGCAGAGAGGTAATACAATGAGAAGGATCTTATATAGCCTTGCTTGGCTTTGACTGGAGGAGCAGGAGATTTCCAGATTTGTCTGCCATTAACAGTATTGATTTGAAATTACTCACTATCTCATTACCATTGCAAGGTAATGAATACTATTGTAGCCCACCAAAGAAAAATTAATCCAGGCAAAATATTTTTGCAAGGAGAGAATAAAGAACTGATGCTCAGACATCTGCTTTGGGAGAGGAACTGCTATTACTCCCATCCATGAACCACATGGAACATACTTTGTCAAGGCAGTAACTCAATTAGCAGCCTGAGGGTATTTTACTAAAAGGAAAAGATCAAGAAAAGCATTTCTTCCTAAGTATCCTGAGAACCTAGATCTTTCTTTAATTCATTCACTGCAGTACGTTCTGCAGTCTGATAGTCTATTAGAGTCTGAGGAACCCTTGTCTTTTGTATTTTAGGTCTCCAGCGTCGTAGACTGATTCCTGCTCCGTTGCCAGATGCTGCCTCTCTAGGAAGAAAACCCAGCGTCACTGGCCAATGGGTTGATCTACCACCTTTGCCAGGCACTTTAAAAGAGCCATTTGAAATTAAAGTTTATGAGATAGATGATGTGGAACGATTACAGCGACACAGACAAGAGGAAACTGAGGTCAGCACRTATTTTACAACAACTGTAGACAACTTAAATTACAGTATACAGGCAGAATCCTTGCTTGAATGCTGGAATGGTGTTCAGGAAATTGATTGCAATTAAAGCACTATAATTATTAATTTTACAATTCATATGTTGGGGTACCCTTAACACAGAAAATGAAAATGATTACTGTCTAAAATTAATTGTGTCTAACATGACTGATGGTGTAAATGGAAGTTACCAGTGAATACATTATGAGAAGACTTTATAATCTTAGCCTGGCTGATGAAACCTTACAGCCTCCCTCAACTATAGGGTCATTAACTCTTTATGTAAATGACAGGATTCTATTAAATCAGGGATGCACTGAGTTTAATTTACTTGTAATTGGAAAACACTTCAGCTAATTCTATTTTGGAGACCAGAATTCTATATTCTTCTGATGCCTTTTTCCCATTTCTTTCATAATAGCCTTTCCAGGATGTTGAGAAGGTAGGAATGCTTTTAAGAAAATAAGAATTCATATGTTTTAGGATTAAATATAACTCTCACATTATTATTAGGCTGTGTTTATCATTTGCACTGCTGGAAAAAAAATTCCTCTGTAAACAGTAGTACTAATTTCAGAATGTATTAGAATGTTTGCTAATTCAGAGAAATGCAACAAATGCTCGAGTGATGTAGCATGCTGTTCCACTAGATTAGAATCCATTAATGTAAACTTCAAATAAAAAACCCCAGAAAACAAAAAAAACCCACCAACCCCACAACCAAACAAAACAACCCACCTGCTAACTTTTACAAGTAATGAGCTGGGAGCAATTTGTGTCAAACTGTTGGAGGTCAGCTCATAACAGGCAAATTCATGAAATAGTCTTTCTGTGTCTTAAAAGGGTCTGATGTATTTCCATACCAAGCTGAAGATACTAGAAAGGCGCCAGCAGCGAATCAGAGAAGTAAAGGCGAAGCATGAATTTTTGAAGGAAGAGTTGGAAGAGACAAAGTGCAGGTTGATGATGGATCCAAATAAGTGGAAAGAAGACTGTAAGTACTTGGCAAAAACAGCAGTATGATCAGCATGTAACAAATTTTCAGCATGTGAGCAGTCCCACTGAAAAAGTTAAGCACTTGCTAAGACAGTTTGCTGAATTGAGCCCTAGAATACTCTGTGACTCTATTCATATTTCTGCGATAGAGGATTTGTTCAGTGCTGAGTAGTACTGGAAATGAACAAAAAACCCCCTCCAAACCAACCAGAAGAGAACGTCAAAACAATGCAGAGACTCACTGTGATGCTTGTTAATATTAAATATTTATATAACCTTTTATTATCCTTCTTTCCAAAGAAGGAAAAAAATGTTTCCATATCCATGTTATAGCTGGGAAACTGAGGCATGAGATTTGTTCGCAGACTGAGTGCTGTGCTTAACTGGAGCCTCAAGGTAGAGTTTTGCATCTGCTGAGCAAAGTGAAAAGAATTTCTTAGTTCAAGAGAAATAAAATCGTACTCTACGTTACTGGCTCCTTTGTGATAGAATAATGTTTTGCTATGAGCTGTTTCTCTTACTCACTAATTTTTTGTCTGACAGTTGAAGTGGATCCTGATCTCGATAAGGAGTCACAGGAGTACCTGGAGGCACTGGAACAAGTGACAGAGGAACTGGAGCAGTGTGTTAATCTGTGCAAGTCACATATCATGATAGTGACGTGTTTTGATATAGGAATAACAGATGCACAAGATGGAGTAAGGGAAGTGGAGGTTTGAAGAGAGGTTTTTCAAGGGACTGAAGGAAGTGAAGCTGGATCGTCTGACATGAAGAAGTAAAGAGATTAAGTAGCTGGGAAGTGAAGGAGGAAAAGTGAAGCCTAAAAAGCAACAATGAATGTTGTAAGAGAAAGAAACAGCTGAGGGATGGGAATGTTCATAAATCATTTGGTGCCTCAACGTGACCTGAACTGTACAAAGATAAAAGTAGGCTGAAGTATTGCTTCTACCAGAGGGAAGCAAAGAAATTTAGTACAAACCAAGATGTTAACAAACAAACAAACATACAATGGAAGTGCCTTTAAAGTTCATTTGATTTTCATTTTTGTATTTGGTGCTAGAATTAAAGCCAGCAAACCTAAGCAGACCACAAAATGTATTCCTACGAAATATTTTATACTGTATAGTGTATTTATGACTATATGTAAAAAACAAACAACATTGTAGCAAAAGCAATAAGTAAATTATGTTTTCATACCTGAACTTGCCTTCTTGTTTCATAGAAAAGCTGTTTTATGTAGCAGAATTAAAATTGTATTATAATTGTTTTCTTGGTTAGGGTTCAAGATATTTTTATGAACATTTATCTATTGAAAAGGTGTATTATGGCATTTTGAGATGATTGTTTTACCTTCAGGTTTTGTATTATTACTTTTTCAGATCAAAATAAATGTTTGTTTTCCATTTTATATATACATATATAGATATATATTAACTGCTTACCTACTTCCTTGGTTACTAACCTCACTTATCACAGACCTGGTCTTTTTGGAGTCGTAAACTTAATGTGAGGAAGTCTACAAAGGGCACTGTGGTTTGTTTTGGTTTTCTTTTTTCCTCTCTGACTGCAGGAATTGAGAATTATGTTTATTACCAAAACCATAAAACAAACAAAAAAAAGGAACAAAAAGTTTTTGTAAATGTTAAGTTAGGTCCATATTTTTATATAGTTTTGACTATAAATATAGCATTTGCATTTTGAACTTTTAAGACAAATAGTATATCTTTTTACAGTTTTTCTAAGGAAGGCAAACCCTCAGGATCAAGTTTATACATGCTGCATGAGATTTGTGCTTTTTTGAAGGAGGCCACTTAAGTGTGGAAACTATTGATAAATTGTTGCCAAACAAATACTTTTGAAAAGGTTTAATAGTGTATGTAATACCACATTTCATAATGAATCATATTTTCTAATCATCTTCCTTTTTATGGTTTTTTCAAATCCTTTGTACAAATATGTATTATAACAGCTTGCTTCAGTTTTTATCTGTGAATAAAAGATACATCTATTGTTACGATCGCTTCTTGCTACGTACATGATTTTAATGTTCGGAAGAGAGGATGGCCTGTGGTACACTGTATTAAATGTCATATTATATTATCTCTTTGCCCAAGAGAGCTAACTGGGAACAGAGTTCTGACATTAGTCATCATAAACCAATCGGGAAAGAGAGACAAACCACCAAAGGGTAAAATAAATAGCAATGATAATACTTACATTCTCTTAGCACTTTATAGTTTACAGAACAAAGACCTGCTGCTCACATGCTTATTTTCCCTGATGAGAAAAAGCAATTAAAAATGGGTTTAAAAACACAAGAATCTTTAGGAACTGGAATCAAGCCCTGGGCCCCGTAGGTCCATCATAGCAAACGACTACATTCATTTCTCTCTGACACTGCTGCGTTTGCTCTCTGGTGAGACAGTAGCTGTGCCTGGTCCTCGTCTCCCACTGATGCTGGCTGGAGTAACTCCAGGCAGATTTAATGTAAACCTACTGTTTCTAATGACACCACCTCGGGTATTTTCCAGCTATTTGGACAAACGGCATGTAATGTGTGAAATTTTCCCCTCCCTCTTTTTGTCTCCTTACGTAGCCCTAACAGCATGGCATCCAAGCAGCAAGTTCTCTTACCCTCACAAGAGGCCTGTGAGAGGGAGGAAATGCTTTCCTCCTCATTCTGCAGCTGGAGAAGTGGGAGAGTGAGAGCAAGAGTCTGCTGCTTAAATAACTTTGTGACTTTGCATAGGTTACAAAGGATGCCCTGCTCTTTTCTACCTCTCTGTGATTTATCCCTGGAGAAGCGTGCACTGTGTTTGCTTGCTGACATTTGGCACTGCGTTGGGTTCTATGCAGGGGAATGTGGCATCTAGAATTTCTGGAGGATCCCCTTGCTGATATCCTTGAATACCAGATATATTTATTAAGTTGTAAATTCCTGCTATATTTACTTTCTCTGTGTGTGCAGAAACTCAGTTCTTCCAAAGATGGAATCAAAACCATGGAGTGATTCAATACCTTGTGGGTTTTTTTTCAGAGCAAGGATCAGATAAATAAATACAGTCAAAATAAAAAAGGTAGCAGCATGCGGAGGGATGAGTATTTCTTAGCAAAGAGGAAAACCTCCAAATGAGAGGGCCAAAGCAGAATATATTCATGGGGAGCTCTGCACTGCGGTGTTAGGTTTTGCGCTGGTGCCATTACACTGTCCTCTGGAGACGCACATCCTAATTGTGCTGCTGCAAGGTGGGTTGACCTGTGGTAGCCTCTGAGCCCTGGGCACAGCAGGGCTGGGCTCACAGGCTTTTCAGGGTAGCCTGTAACCCCCTCTTGAATGGACATAAGAGTTTTTGTTTCTTTTATTTGTCAGCCACTTCATCCTCTCCTCAGAGGTCTTCATTGTTTCTCCCCCACTCTGGCAATATTATAATCCTCTGAAATAAAAATCAAGCCGCTAATCATCCATCCCAATTTTTATAAACCTAACAATTTGTTTAAATATTCTGCTATATAGTGTTTGCTGATCAGTCCTGCATCCTCTGATACTTTGTCCTTAATTTCTAACTATGGTTATATTTTCCACAAAGTACCAAAAGAGACGTTTCAGGGCTGCTTAGTTCCATGTCAACAAGGCAATAGCATGCATATTAAATGCATTTAGCCTCTGGCTTGGTGACAAAACAAGCCTGAGATGCAAAATAAGGTGAGGCACTGATGGATGAAATAGCAGACTTTTCCCTATGCAAATTCTGTTCTTCATTGGTAGTTGTGGATAGTGAATTATCTTTCATATCTCAAGACCTCAGAGCCTGTAGTATTCCTTTCTTTTTGGTTACTTTTGCAGTTCTGTCCAGTTAAAATTTATACAAATATATGCTTAGTTTATGATTCAAGCTTATTTTGCAAAGGCTTAATTACCTAAAGTTACAAATTATAATTGCAAAATGAAGCTGAATGCTTTATTTAATTAATTTTCTATTGAGAAAATTCAAGGTCAGGTTGGACGGGGCTCTGAGCAACCTGATCTAGTTGAAGATGTCCCTGCCCATGGCAGGGGGGTTGGACTAGATGACCTTTAAAGGTCCCTTCCAGTCCAAACTATTCTATGATTCTATGAGATTTAATGGTTTAAGAGAGCTATTAAATTGCACACTTGAAGAAGTGATCTTGCTGGGTTTGTTACGGTATCAAATAAAACCTTAGAAACCCACTAGTGTTGGTGCCTGAGTTACTTTTGACAGGCCTAATTCACACTAGAATTCTTTTGCCCTTGGTTGCAGATCTTCCCGTTAAATCCCTCACCTCCTCCTTGCTAGATCAACCCTTGCCTCCTTGCTAGGGCAACCCTTTCTAGATCCCTTGATGGCCCAGTCTACCAAGCACCTCACATCACGCTTATTTCCCAGCAACAGGAAAAAATGTATTGACAGCTGCTGTTTTTTTAAACCAATGCAATGGTGACTCTAAATAAAGCCTAAAGATTAAAGTTCAGGAAGTGGGACATAAATTCCCTTTTCCTCAAACCCCACCTCTCACCAGGTTTCACTAACCAGGGGGCCAGAGGTGAGCTTGCCTGTGTGTGAGGGGCAGGGAGAGGAGAGGTCCCCACTGCCTCAGTCACAAGGTCAGGCACCTTTCAGGAAGAGATGAAGTATAGACTGGACCAGAAATCAAGTGAGAAAGCAGGACTCTTATCTGGTGACCAGGGACTCAAGAAAGCGAGGAGAACTTTGCATTCTGGATATGGCCTCCAAGCTTACTTTTGCATTTTCCCATCCAATGGTCATGGTCCAATATATAAAACTACTCCTGGGAGGTGGGAGTTCAACTCACTTGTCAGAATTTGCAAGTTGGATGGATGAGTTGGAGGAGTCAGTAGCCACTCCTGTAAGCTGTGCTGTTGCTAACCATGTACTAAGCAGTGTACATCTAAGGGGACGTTGCTACATTGCTAGAAGTGTTTGGAAATGCAGTTATTACAAACATAGATTCCCTATAGAGAAATCAGATGGTGTGTAGGCAAAAA
The DNA here is from genome assembly GCA_035582835.1 of Phoebastria nigripes. Classification (NCBI taxonomy): domain Eukaryota; kingdom Metazoa; phylum Chordata; class Aves; order Procellariiformes; family Diomedeidae; genus Phoebastria; species Phoebastria nigripes. The sequence continues at coordinate 712,389 of JAYKAV010002809.1, read as the reverse complement.
CTCATTTAATGTAAGTGTAAAACCTTTTTTCTTACAGTGCTTCTGGTCTAACCAGTTCCAGCTAAGGCATTTCTAGGACACTCTGCAGTATTGAAACGTCAGTACTAAAAGAGAACGCAATAGAAATAGGAGATTATTTGTTCTTTTCTCAGCATGCAGAAAGTGTTTCATTTATTTCTATTTCAAGGTACCCATGTATTCTGGTTCTAGTTATAAACCCATGTTTTCCAGTCACTTGCATTTTATTTTTAAAGTTATGTGTGGAACATAACTCCACAGGCAGCTGTTCTATATTGTGGCTATAGACAGGGTTTAAGGCAAAAATGTTAGCTCTAAGATGACCTCTGTATCAGATGTCCAAGCTGGCAGAAGTGGACACAAATAAAAAATGGTGCTGTATTTGGGCCCCAATTCACTAGAGCACTTAGGCACCTGTTTAAGCAAGCAAGTAAATCTGGTTTGTATCCAGCAAAACACTCCAATTTTGGCTTATATCCCATTGACTTGGATTTTTTCGCTCCAGGGCTTCAGATGGTGTAAATTGCCTTAGCAGTGGCTCAGTGCAGCTATGCTGACTTTCACCAGATGAAGATCCTTCTGAAAATACTTTACTTATCAGTGGTGTTTGGGAAAAGGGAAAGAATAATTCTGGTGATGTGCAATGATATCATGAGTGCAAATTAGAAAGCAGAAACTGCCTCCCAGGCTGCTCCTGTATGTAGCATCTCATGGCTTCATGCAGAATTTGACTTGCAGAAATCTGTTTGTGGAATAAGTAGAATAAGACGTAACTCTTGACAGTGTAGATGTTCAGAGAGATTTATTATCAGACCTGCAGGGGAACTGCCTGATGATGGGGTGTGTTTGGCACGGCAGTAAACTTACAACAGCTTACGTAGGAGCCCATTATTTCACTCATTGTTTCCCTTCCCAAGACTCACCCCACAAGCTGGTGGGGGGGCAGCAGGAGCATGGTGGCAAAAGGAGGGGAATCTTTCAGAGCAATCCACACAGGGACTCAGGGTGATGCACAGTTCCTCAGTGGCCTGGTTTTACCTTTTTTTATATGTCTTTTGCTTCTGACTGTTGCATTCAGCTTGAGACAGGTTATTCCTGGGCATATTCCTGTGGCTCCCGGATGGGAGGGAAGGGCAGCTGTCACTTGGCTACATCTCACTGGGGGATGGACAGTAAAGAGATGCTCATACAGCAAATACAAGTAATATTTCTGCCTTCTATCCATTGCATCAACACTTATTCAGTAGCATAATTCACTTGTACTTTTATATTAATATATTCTATAGAGATTAGGACCTTATTCAAATTTTGGTGGTAAGGAGGTCTCTCTAAGACAGCTTTTGTTTGGTTAATTTGTCTTTCAAGTGGACAGCCCAGGTCCTGCTGTGAGCCAGTACAGCTTCGTTCTGCAAAGGTTTTGCTTCATTTATTTCTTTAATGTAAACATTTCCGTGGGAGCTTCCTATCAGTTCTGGCAAAGGAAGGCAGCAGCACACACTGTGCTGCCGGGTCTCCCTGGGACGGCTGAAAGAGCTTGTTCTGACTTTTGAAAGCACAACCCTGTCTTTTACCAAGACTAAATGGATCTTTGCTGTCAACTTCAGTAGGGGAAGAAGCAGGTAATTCGTTAACTCCTGGCACTGCTGGTGTTACAGCCATATTACGTGGCCAGAAGGAGCAAAACCTTCAGTCCCAGGGTAGTGAAAAAGCAGGTTCATGCCTCCTTGTTATCTGGCTCTGTTACCCCAGGTCGGCAGATTGCCTTAGATTCTGCCCTTCAGAGCGTCAGGGACCTAATCAGGGCTGCAGAGCTCTTGACACAGCTCACGTGACTGTATTTAAAGCACATTTTAATTGATCTGACCTTGTATGGGAAATACCTTTAAAGTCCTAATGCGCTGCTCTCTGGGAGGCAGGCGCAGTGCTCCAGGGCACAGGCAGTGGAGAAATAAGCCGACATTTTAGAGTTTGGCCTTTGACTGGAAAAACTGACTTTTAAATACTGGCTCACCGAGACCTTTCCCTGCGTCTGCAACAATGACACTCCATTTGTCAGCACCTGGCACAGATATACTTACAAATGCCCCTTGTTTTGAAGGGTGCCACTCATTTTGTTGTACATTACCATTTAAATGAGTTACATTTGTACCTAAAGGCTTCAGCCTCATGGGGCTAAGTGCTGTACAAACACAATTTTTTAGCCTAAATAGACAGGGTATGAGGGGGAAGGACAAAGTGGACTGTTGTGTTTCCCTCCAAATTGAGCATGTAACAGTTCTTAAAAATATGTCTCTCAATGTCCTTTGCTGAGTACGGAGCAAAATCTTCAGATGCAGCAGCTGAAACACTGCAGGCAGGCTCYGATGGGATGCCATTTTCAAACTGCTCAGTTTTCACAGTGAAGGCATGTTATTTACTTTTATGACAGGAAATGAGGGAAAGCAAAGCTTTCCCTTCAGCTTTTGGGGAGAGAAACAGAAGGAAGAAAATGTAACAATGTATACAAATACATCCATAAAGAAAGAAAATGCCAGTGCCCAGACTGCATGTCTTTGCAAAAGCTGTGCATTCTGGGCAGGCAAAAAGGGGTGGCGAAGACCGAGGGCAGCCGTGTACTGCACCTTCCATCCTCCCCGTTTATATCCTTGGTCACATCTCTGCTCAGCTTCCTCCCAACCAGATCATTTCCAAAACCCCTATGTATAGCTTTGATGTAGCAATTTTATAAAACTCTTTTGCAAATGCAAGGTTTCCCTGATTTCTCCTTTCCCCAGTTTTTAGTGTTCTGTAGGGCATTGTCTATTCTTCTTGCGGTTGCCTCTTTGGACGTCTAGCTTGGTCTCTGATTTGCTCTTTGATATCTAAAGTATCTCCACCTTTTCTTCCAGCTCTTCTTTACTAGTATTCCAGTTGTAAATGCAGTTTGCCATTAGGTGTTGTGCAATGTGAGCTGGCCCCTGCCAGGAGAGGATACAGCATGAGAAGAGAAGGGTTGGTAAAAGGAAAGCTGCCTGGTGGAAAAACTGGGAATGGACACCTCTAGGACTCAAACGTTCAACTGTGTTGGGGCCGGTGAGGCTATGTTTAGAATTGGACCAGCAGTGCTGATATGCACATCTGAGACATTTCTTAGTCATCTTCATATATAATAGGTCAAAATTTCTTCTGCCTGAACTTCACTGAGCTATGCTTGTATTTAAACTGCATTTGAGAACTGCTCAGTTTTGTGTCATACTTTCATCACACTGTTAGGTATAGACAATAAGCCATAATCATTACTAAATCTAAGTTCAAAAGATAGAATTTCACACTGCTAGGATTTTTTAAGATTATTTTTTAGGCAACTACTGAAATAATCCATATGCACCACATATCCATACTCTAAAGAGCTCCAGAAAGACAGCTTCTCATTTATATGGGATTTCTCTATAAGATATCCAGTAGGCTGCTGAGGGAAGTGTTGAATGCGGAAACCAACTATTTTTCTTGGTTTACATGTTCAGAGCTTATTATGTTGCCTTATTAATCTACTGTTTGGAAAAAACAAAATGCAGTGGATCAGCAAACTAAGGTCTGGTACATTCTTGGGGTGCCGTGGAGCCTTCAAAAGTCCTGTGACTTTGGAAAAATTCCATTCTCCAGTCTGGATGTTGAAGTTGCTTGATGGGGTTGTCCTTAATAGACAGCCGACCCAACACAAGCCAAGCTCTGAAATAGCATGGAAGCATTAAACTTCAAAGACACATCTCATTTACTTTTTCTTTAAAATCAGAAACTAGGGAAGCTATTCTGATTAACTCTGTCAGGAGGGACTTCCAGATGTACTGACAACACACTGACTGGCTTGCCATAGGGACTAAAGATCCCTTTTCAGGTGTGTAAATTGTAAATGCAGGTTTGAAAGTTGCATAAAATTTACCCCTCCACGGTGCCCATGGTATGGATGTGATATTTAAGTCATTGATGTTATAAGATCAGTTAATATAATAGATAGGTCTGAATATGTTGGGAGTATGGCCAGGAATTTCAGCTCTGTATGCACCAGGCATGCAGCTGTGCAGTCCTTGCCCTCCAAGGCCTTTCCCCATTAGCAGTGTTAATAATCAGGTTGGAAATGAGCACACAAGTCTGACAGCAGCATATGCAAACTAACTGGGAACCTTTGGAAATGCTAGCGCCCTGCCTTCCCTTCTCTGGCAAAAGCCTCTCTCTGCCCCTTGCATATACGCGGCTAGTTAATAATTTTCCAGCTGACGGTAACTGAGAAGATGTAGGGCTGCTCCCGGCACTCTAGGACTCATGCAAGTTGTTGCATGCATTTCAAGTGGCTTCCACTGTGTTGCTATTTACACAGAGCTCCCGATACTTAGCAAGGGGTGATTTAACTGTAATCTCCCACAGCAGCGAGCTGCACAGGCAGTAGTTTTGCTATTTGCATGTAAGTTTAAAATGTGGCAATACTTCAACAAAGCCAGCGTGGCTTTGTGTTTACAAATATGTTGCATCAGCCTTGCCTTTGTTGTGCTATCATCTTATCAAAGAGAATGACTGATGTGTTTTACCAGCCTGCAGCGCATTGGCACGTACTCTTTTAAGGGACCTGTTGCTGCTTTGTTTCTGGAGTGCACACGTGTAGGCTGGGGAGAGGGTCCATGCATGACTGAGCAACTCCACTGGTTGACAGAAGTATCTGTGGCAACCAGACTATGATTCAAGTTCTCCTGCTAGTTCCCAGTCTTTGAAAAGTCCCAGGTCTAGTTTTAGCAATGTCACAGATGTCAGTGCCAGTGTGGCAGGGCCAGGAACCTGGCCAGTTTTTGACCTTATTGCACTGCAGTTGCTGTTTCTTGTACCTTAAGTTTTAAACCACTTAATGTCAAGATGGGAGTTCTGTTAGCATTTACATGCATCAGATTACGATCACTCCCATTGCCCAGAGGGATGTGAGACCAATGAAGAAATAACAGATTTCACTGTGCATTTGGAACAAGGAGTGAAAAGACTGTAGTCTTTTTTTGCAGTTCTTCTGCACACAGAGAGAAGAGCGGTGACCATGTGGAAGGACTCAGCTTCGTACTGTAGCCAGCTTAAGTGACAACTTGACAGCCCTGGCAGTGTGCTGGTGACTCACCACACCTAGCAATCCAACAAGAGCTGGAGATTTGCACTGTATAAAGACAAATTGCTCTTTTTATTTGCTTTATGTTGATTTTTGCCTTTTCTAAGATGCATGATGAACCAAGGACAGTGGTAAGATGTTTCATACCCTAGCAAACAGGTTTTTTTTCTCCATTTTGTCCAAACTTGAACTTGTCCAGAGGCCTTTGAATAGAAGCAGTTTGCTTTTTATATTGGGTGTTTCAGACATGTTCTGACTGCATCATAAAACGACAATAGGAAAAGTGCAGAGCAACTATAACAGAAGAGAACCTGCGGCTCTTAGTAACTATTTCTGAGTTTATTGTTCTCCCTTAGACCAGTACCATTCCCACCCACACCAGTAACAGAATATATTAATGCAAGAGAGCTTTGCCCCACGGTTCGCACTTCAGGCTGTGCAGGGGAAGCAGTGAAGCATGATTTCTTACGGATTTATGAACACCTCCCCTCCATCCCCTCCCACTAAAGTCGAGCTCCTGACATGTTCCCAGCGACAACCCCAGCAGACAAAAGGCAGCATGTGCTGCGGCTAGTGCAGAGCAATTCGCGTGCCGGCTGCCTGGCCAATTGCTGCCACAGGGACTGCATGATGCCTGACTTGTGTCCGCCCTTCCCTTGGTGGAGGAGTTAATTTCCTCCCCTATCTCGCTGTCAGTGTTCATGAAACCCTGTGGGAATGTAATTATCACTGAGATTTCTGCCCTTGGTCAGATTTGTTTGATGTTGGCCAACCCTCCTCCCAGTTACTGGGGATAAGGGGGAGAGTGGTGAGATGTACAGTATTACTGAATAAAAATGGCTCAGCAGTTAGAGGAGTTCCTATGTGCAGTATGAATCTAAATAATTTGCTTTCAAAGCTAAGCATGGTATTAAACCAGAAAAATACGCAATGAAGCTACACACTCCTGAGTGATTCAGTGACTTCTAGTCCTAAACCTGAGGTCATCTCCCGTAATGAGATACATCTGAAATAGGGTTTTGCTTCTCTCAGTAAATAATGCCTATCGCTGCTTCTGGGAATGAATTGTAAGTAGTTGAGAAGAGAGGATATCGGTGCAGCCGGTCGATCTGTGTTCAGTGGGGTTAGAAAAGCTGAAAATAACTCTGTCCTGGAATTTGCTTACGAAGATTTCTTACAGCTCCAGATTCTGGTTACAGATTACATCGGCGCAGCTTTACCTGAGAGTACACGCAGGTAAATTTAGTTTGTCTGAACTTACATCAGTATTGATGAAAAGAGGATTTGGTCCTTAGGCCTTCATTCAGGAAAGCACCTGTGTTTAGAAAGGATGCTTACACACTGGCTTAACTCACTGCCATGCTTCAGAAAGCACTTTTCTAATTTACGGGCTTCGTGTGCATTATTGAATGGTAGCGAATTAACTGGAGGTGAAAACAATTCTAGCACATTTCTTCAGCTGCTGGCAATACATGTAACTCCATTGTCTTTAATAAGGAGTGCTAATTTTACACCTGTTAAGGACTTGATAAAGAGCAGTGTTGGCAGTGCTGTGCCTTCTGGGGTAGATAATGAGCCATTTTGTGTCTCTGAGTCCTGGCTTTCTCACTTGCTTGTGCTGGCTGGAGTGTTATGAGGGTGAGATGTGGATTTTATTTGCTGCTGAGCCTCCTAGATTATTATTCTGCCCCTCCCATGCTGCTAGTAGCCATATGGGTGACTCTTTTGGGAACATGCAAGTGCTGTTTTTTGACTTGCACCCCTGTGTAAATGGATTGAATGGTTTTCTTGACCTGTGTGATCAGTCCTAATATGAGGAGAACATTTGAAAACAGTCTTGGCTTGCACATACCTTTGTCTCTAGAAGCGCAGGCAGCCGTGTCGCAGCTTTGGAGGAGTTCTAGCGAGAATTTTTTGAAGCCACTAATTGTATGGGCCATCTGCTGTAGGGGGGAGGGCTGAAAAATAGTAGGTATTGTCTTAAGTGTGTGTAATCCAATTTTTTTTGTGAATGCAGCCTTTAATCACCAGTCTTGCAAAGTGAGGCATCTGTTTCTGAATTTAAGTAGCTGAGACTAATCAGACTAATTCAAGTCTTTCTGCAATAGGCCTAATTGATCAAACTAATATCTTTGCAAAAAAAAAAAAAGAATAATTGTTTATTTATGTTGCTTTTTACAGTAAGGAAGATGATGAGTCTTTTAATCACTTTGCATGGTAATCTTGCAAGTTGATGTAGAAATTTGTTTACAAAATACACCTGTTCTCATTTGTTGCTACTTCAAAGTCTGCACGGTGCTTAAAGGGAGAAGAAAGTGCTGATGTGTGTATTTCCTACCAGAGTTCTCTTATTCTTGTAGTAGTGCAAAAAGTTATATTAGTTTGAAATACAACTTAGCCTGAAGTGGATGTGAATTCTTCCAATGTTAATTGTCAGTCTGAACTGGAGCATTTAGTCTGAGAAGAGGTTTTCAGTTAAGCCTTTTCTCATGTTTGGATGGCATGCCAAAATACTTTGTTTTCAGAGCTGAGCACCCTGCTGTGAAGAGAAATCATTAGTACATGTATTTAGGTGCACAGCGCATAGCACTCAGTATATTTTGCAAAGATTGAAGCAAGCTATTATTAGAAGAGTGCTATTGAGGGTAAACTGAGGAAGACCGAAGGCACGCAAGTCAGTGAGGCTAGTAGGTAGTACACTTGGCTCCTTGTTCCTCACTCTGGCTGTTGGAAAATACATCACATCCCAGTCTAATATTGCCTGGACCTGCCCAAACACAAAAATGTGCTTCTGAGAAAAGGATACTCATCCTGTCACTGTAAAACTAGCAAATCTGAATTCTGCTAAATTTGCCTCAGGTAGGAATTCACTGATATTTTTACAATTGGATATTGTCACATTCCTGGGGAAAGCTGATGTGGACTGAATGATTCATTTTATTATACGCACAGACACACATTCAGGCAGAAAACTGTGGTAGCAACAAAACTGCATTGCTTTGCTTTGTGAACTTGTTAAAATAAGGTGTTTTATTTGCTGGTGTTGAAAGCTAGAACAAGTCTTCCATACAGCTTCAGATAAACTCTGACATTTCACACAGGCCTCARCTCTGGGCAGATTATTAACCCCTGAGTGAAGTTACCCTTGACTTCAGTCTAACATATGTAGTGAAAGTTATTCATATACCTAAGCCTTTATCTTAATTATCATTTGCCTGCTGTATTAGGGAACAGTTAATGTGCCAAAGGCAAAAAACCCCTCTGCGTTTCTATTCAGCAAGCACCTATGGGGCCAGACCTTTTTCTTAAAAGTTATAGGGTATAGCCCTCTTTTCTACTGTTCTTGTAATGGTAACCTAAGAAGAGAGGAAACTACAGTATTGAACAAAGTAATGCAATAATGCCTATTGTTTCATAAGGCTGTAGTGGAAAATAACCAAGGGAAATGGCAAGAGTAAGCCAGTGAGAGTTGGCTTACAAAAATCTGGCATTACACACAGTCAGAAACACATGGCAAATTCCAACTCACTTTATTTCATTTAGTTAATATTTTGCAGAGTGTTTGCATGTGTAGTGCTGATCAGTACTAAGATCTAGTCCACCTAAGCCTTTTACCAAGTAAATAAACCAACATCCTCCAAATAACATTTAAGCATAGATAGTCATCTTGACTTCATCTGTCATGAACATTTGTTACAAATGTTCTCATCCTTTTCCCTCCTGTCTTTGTAAAAGACAGCACCATAAGGTTTATAGGACGTATTTGGGATGTTTCTTAACTCCCAGAAGACATTGTAGCATAAATAATTTTACTAAATGATGTTACTTGAACACTCTCTTTGTACTTGTTCTTTCCTATTATGTAACCAGGGTAGCACCTTGCTATCACTGCAGTGGTGGAATGAGATATCTTGGTATCACAGATGTTGCCACAGCCCAAGATAAATTTCATCACTTAGAAAAATTAAATACTGAGACAGTCTTGGACGTAGCCATGGTGCTTTCATGTGGTTTACTGTTGTTCTACTGATGGTGTTGTTGGAAGTCTAGTATAATGTAATACCAGGAGGAGTTGTTACTATCAAGTGTCTGATCCATAAGCAAGTACTGATCTAGTGAAATTTGTTAAATGAAATGTCTGTAGGATTCTGTTACCAGAGCAGAAATAATAGGAGGCTGCTTGGTCACTGGGCTGTTTGGTAAATTTAAGCAGGGGGCTCCTAATGAGCTGAGAGGCTTTTCTGAAAAACGCGGGGCCTGGGCAACTGGTGAGTTGTGGGCTTTCTTTTGCATACGCAGTGGCAGAAAGGTAAGGAAGCTGTTGTGAAGGTGAAGGAAACAGAAGGAGCATTTGGGGGGGACAAAGTGAGAAAGACAGACTTGTATTTTGTAGCAAAGAATTGCCTGCTGCTGTTTGTTCCACTGGTGCTTTGGTGGCAGGACTTAGTGTGTGTCTTCTGTAACCAGGCAGGACTGTACCAAAGATGTTCCTGACAAGTAGTGGGCTTGCACCAATAGCAGCTAATGGGAGCATTGTCTTATTATTGGGTTGCAGTCTCTACTGTGATTGATTTTTACTGGAGCGTGGATGTGAACAGGACTTTTAAATACATGGGAAGACCCTTTCCACCCTCAAACRATCTGATACAACCATCCTTCCTGCAGAGGAGGCGAGATCATTGTATTCTTCTCAACTCAGCAGTCTGCAAGAGCACAAGGTAAGAAACTTTTTTCACTCTGAATAAATTATGACGTGTGTTTTGAAAGTCAGCTCTAACTAAATTTGCCATCGCCTCTCTACTGGTGTGCAGCCTCTTGCTGAAAAGTAAGAGTTTTTGTGACACAGGAAGTAGGAGACTGTCTAGCAAGAGCATGTAATATAGCCCTCATCCTACTTTTAATACTTGTTTAATAATCTCTCAAGGCCCAGTTGTGATCTCTGACCCAGAGCTGCCAAGATTGGAATAACTGTGGTGTTTGAGAATAGAAGCAGCTTTATACTGAAAATTCTTGTCCTGTTGGGATTTTTGCAGTCTCCCTTAAAGTGACTTAAAGTTGCTATGCGTGTCTAGAAGAGGTGAGCTTAAATTTAAAATAAAGTTAAGCTTTTATTTTGGTAAAAAATAAAGCCTTTGGTAAAAAAAATAGGCTTGCATGGTTGATTCAGCCTTATTCATCTGCAAACACCTGAGGTGATGTAAGTAACTTATACGGTAAGGATATTGTGTTTACTCTGTATATCCTGTATTGTGGAGGGATGTGATTTACTTAGGGTCTTTCTCTCCCTGCTCCCCACTCCAAGTTCAGGTCTTCTACCTGAATCAGGCATAACAGATTTGAAAGTAGCATTTCACACCCTGCTCTACTAAATTCCTTTTTGAGGAAGCTCTAATATGGGTATTGCTTCATAAATCTAGTACTGTCTGTAACAGCTAAGGTTCATGAGGTTTTTCTTGCATGTACTTTTGCTCACATGTCATAAATTTTAATCCTGGCATTTAGTTAGGATGTTGCAAAACCTGCATACCTGCATGGTTGTTTACAACATGCTGCATAATGCATGCACTTTTCCCCACATCTTACTATTTCCCTTGCTGGTTAAAGCTGTCCCCTGCGCTACAAGTTCAAGTCTATAAAAGTTAGAGTAGTGCATGTGTGCTTAAAGCCAAGATTGCTTCTTTTGCATTCTATCCAGGTTAATCCATTTCAGCCAAACTTGTTAGCCCAGGCATTTGGGATCCTTCCCATATACAGCCTCAATAGATTCTGCAAACATCGTTTTGTAGGGATGCTGACAGATGAGTATCTGGTTAAGGGCTAAATGGAAATTGAAGATGTCCTTAAGACTGTTTTAGGCACTCCTTATGTTGGAATAGTTCTAGTGCTGAAAAGCTTTGAGAGCAGTTAGACCAGCTGGGGAAGAATTGGAATTTGGGGACACCCAATTATGTCTCTTTGTTTGAACACAGACACTTCAGGTTTTGCTTTATGGGAGAAATGTAGATTCTTAGGCTGTATCCTTAGTAGAGGGAAAGCAGCACGGGCTTACTGAAGTCAGACTGACACTGCCTCTACAGGATCTGTCTTTAAGTCTTTTTCATCACTTTGCAGAGCAAAAGAGGTGTGCTTTCCTCTAAAAGACACTGTGTTCTCTGTGGAGCTTCAGTGATGAGCAAAGAGAAATCTTTCCATTTAAATAACTATAATTTATATTGATGATAATATGCTGAATTCTATAACCACTTCCATTTCTCAGAAGGATCTTAATACATCCTTGAGTTTTGGGACACCGCTTCATCTGGATGTAGTAGATGGATGTAGATGTCATGGGGTCTTTAATTTTCACTCCTTAGATTCATTTTCCTTCTTTCTGATTAATTTCTCTATGGGGTGTCTGCCTTTTACATTATGGCAAATGGAGTGCCGGGGGGAGGGAGATGTAATGTTTTATTAGCAGCCTCTGTTTAATGTAACTGTGCTAGTCCTGTGAACTAAATATGCTATCAAATGTAATTCCCCCGAGATGAACAGACTTACTGATACTGGGAGAGCTGTAGAAGAACAGCTACAGAGGAAAGCTTGAAAAGCCAAATCTTTTCTGTACCTTTTTTCTAAGCCTGACCCAGGAGTCTTTTCTGTTAATCTTAAATTTTGTTTTCTTGTCGAGAAGGAAAGATATTTCAATGTATAGTAAGTATTTGACAGCTGACTGAATGAAAAGGTTGAAGCTAATGCGTGATATGAATTGTACTGCCGTGGCCCTGGGAACGTATCGAAGACAGACTGAAATCACCATAGTATATTAGGAGCCTGTATGCACGAGGTGTGTTCTCTTATTAAGCAAGTTTTTGAATAAGTCTGTTGAAGCACAGAACCAAAGGAATTATGAAGTCAAAGCCAACATCACTCCATTATGTCTCTGCTTTCATATCTTTAATTCCTTAAGACTGAGATCCATATTGCTGCTCCTGTAAATTGCAGGTCACTGTTCTCCCCCAGTTAGTGTGAGATGGGGTGGTGGCACTGGTGCTGAAGCACACAGGAATGAATACTTATGCTATAGCTTCTCTCCTCTTCACTGGGAGAGGTTAGTTGAGTCCCATGAGCATTTACAAGTTTTTCCCCAAAATCTTCTGCTTTATTGCTTGTGTGTCCAGATGCCTCAGCTGCCATGAAACAGAAGCTGCACAATCACAAAGGATCATAGGGTAGTCTATATGGCACTGATGGGCATGAGCAGTAAGTTGTGATGTGAAGTTACAGTGCACTAGCATGAACTTGCCCACATTCTTGGGGCTCCGAGACTGCCTTGATGTGAAGTATTTTTATACTTTGAAAGGAAAGGTGGAATAAGATGCATCTTACACAAGGCAGCTGCACTGGGGGAAGTGTGTAACCTCCTTGGATTAGGATTCTGTGCTTTAGCTCCTATTGTCTAAGACTAAGCAGTTGGCAATTTAGAGAGGAGTTATTTTTCCCTTCTTTCATATGGAAGACAACTTTACTGCACACGCAGTGCTTGCTCGTGCTGTGTGTGGCTGGGTTACTTTGACACTTTCTGTCCTTATCTAAGGAGTCTCAGATCTTGCTCCTGCCTAATTAGTTTCACCCACTTGTACTAGGGATGAACCTGGAGATATTTGGAAGCGTGCCAGCCACAAAACAAAAGGTGTATGGGAAAGAAGTGACTTCAGATCTCCCAAGTATCAATCTGGTGCTTAGCTATTAAGCAGCCTTCCTTTTCATTACTATAAAGAACACTTTGAATCTGCCACAGACTATTTAAGGGATCTGAGGGCAAGACGCTTAGCTTCTCAATCTCTGTTTACTTCTGCAATGTATGGTACAGTAAATACATCTAACTGGAGTATTATGAAGCTTATGGTGATTAGTAAGCCTCCTTGAGAAACCTGGATTCAATACACCATAGAATGATGTAACAATGGTATCTTTACTGATCAAAAAGTGATTACTTTTAGAGAAGTCTAATTGTACATGAAAATTTTGTAGCCACTACCAGCAGAGTTCATTGCCCAGAGACCTTGCTGCTTCATAAACCAACAGTTTGAATGCTATATTGACAAGTCAAATTTATATAAACCAAATATATAGTCAAGGACTTAGCACATCCTTAGTCATGTGTAAATAAGTGCTTTTAAAAGAAAGGTGGTGTTCTGAAAATATCTAGGGAACTTTTTAGTATCTCTTTTCTAGTTAGAAGGGGAAAGGTAATGCGTACAATGGCAACTCCAATTGAAATTTTGAAATTTAGGTTCTGCATGTGATATTAGACCTGAACCAGTGACCTCTCCATGCATACCTACCTGTCATGTCAAATGCTCCACTAAAACCCTGCCCCCCTGCCCCACGCATTAATTTCTATGGCTAACACTATGGCTTCCATTGATCTATGCTTTCCCTGAACCACCTGCTGTGATGGTATTGTGGCCTGTAGGGAAGCCTATCACCGATYGGTACAGTTTTATTACAAAAAGGCCTGATTCTTGAATGGCATTTTGCTGGGGGTGTTCCAGGCACTGCAGAAGAGCTACTGCCATGCAGAGGTAGAGACATCTGTGGTCACTGATGCTTTCACCACTTGCTTTTTGCCATGTATCTGTTCTTCATCCTTGGAATTTTTGACTGCATTCAGTGTCTCAGCCTTTAAAGCAAAAAACCAGGAAAAACTTCTCAGGAAGAGCTGTTCTTTCTTCTCACATGTTGAGATTTCTTTCTCAGTGGATACCTGTGCTTCTTAGCCCCTCGTATATTCGTCCAAGTTTTCACAGAACCCACTTCTGATTTATTGTTGATGATCCTCCTGGAAAGGCAGAGGGATCTTCTGTCCTCTTGATGCTTGGCTTCTAGTACCTTTAGAGTTGAGTTTAAGCAATGAGTGCATCTTCTCTGGCAGTCAAACTGCTGTGCTGTTGTCTTGGGGGAGGAATTAATTGATTTTCTCCAATACAGGCAAAGGCCTGTGACAATACCTGTGCAGGAAATACACATGTCCCTGTGATGATCTGGTTGCTGTGGTTGAGGCACAGCTACTCCTGCAGCACACTTAGGAGTGATATAGAGGTATCATCTCTAGCCAACTCTGAATCATGGTTCAAGTGACCGGATCCTGTTTACAGTGCCATGGATTGGAACAACCTTTGGCACAAGTTTGGACAGAAGTCTGGAGTCATGCTTTTTAACTGCGTGCTTTGCAATACTACCTCCTGACGCCCTGACCAGGGAGTGCTTGTTCCACATGTGAATGTCCACCCAGTTTGGGGGAATTTGACCCTTAGTTCTTCCACATCTATCCTTGAAGCCACAAGCTAGTGGACTACTTTATTTCCCTGTTGTGACAGTGTAAGCAACACAAGTCACCAGGTATAAGCAGTGGGAGCTTGCAACGGTGACCTGTTTGAGTCGGCCATGAACTCTCTGTGCTGGTCACCACTGCTGCCAGCCAGCTCTGAGGCAGCTGGAAACAACAGTGGCAACCCATCAAGGGCCACAACCTCAGCCAGTTAGAGCGCATGGTATCCCTGCTCAGCATATTTAAACAACAAATATTTCTTAATGAAGAAACTGCTTGTGCCACCTAGACCTCCTGTGCTGCCCATCACCTCACTGGGGTAATTTTGACTGACTGAGTGTAACTCACTGAGAATAAGGCAAGTTGAGACTGAGGAATGGATGCAGTAAATGTTTTATGTAACAAAACAAAAAAACCCCCACAAAACCAAAAAAAACCCCACCACATTATGTTTGTGTATCTGTGCCCTTTTTCTCAATGCCCAAATTAGTGATCACAAATGTGTGTTATTTAGTAACAAATGAAGTAAAACTCCCTGACTTGAGAGTGTTTTTCTGACAACAGGCAGAAAGGTTAAAGCTGGTAAACTTATTTTAAAAGCATGCTCCCAGATCACAAGCCTCGGAAAATGAGTGTTGGGTGCTTAGAGGAGCTTTATGAGCATGCTTTTGTTAAATAGCTGCTCTGATCTTGCTTATTCAGTCTTTAAATTAATGTGTAAAAAATGCCCATAAGCAACCAGCAGCTGAATTGACTGTGATTAGATGGATTATTACTATTACTCAGCCCAACAAGTTGCTATATGTTTTGTGTACTCAAGCAAATTTTGCTGTGCAGGCAAGTGGAATGATATGCACATGGGCTAACATAAAATCCCTCAAAATATCCCAGGATTAGACAAACAGACTTACGGAGTTGAAATAGAAATGAATTGCCTGTGTTTCTAAATTAAAGGCTTTCTGGCATTTACATATACAAATAGCTTCTATCTCAAAATATTGTTTCAAACAAGCATCGACTCAGTTGCTCCTTTTCTCCCCATGCTAGGAAATAGGAGCCGATTTATCAGAGCATCAAACTGATTAAGAAGAGATTATCTGCTGTAGGGGCTCATTTAAAGAGGTCTGGGGATTCCACTGGGTTGCTGTGTTCAGTTGAATTCATTTCCCACAGTAAAAATCCAATCTCTTGACTTTAAAATTCTTTAACTCTTTCTCTTGGGGTGAAATAACAAGGAAGTTCTTAAAGTTTTGAAGCCATGCAAATTGCAGAAGGTTGTAAGGTTCCCTGGTGATAAAGTAACCCTGGAGGGTCTACATCATATGATAAAGAAAAGGCTTTGCAATGTGGACCATGAGCCAGGTCCTGTAACCCAATGCTCCTTCCTGTGGTTGATTGATCTAGCCCTGAGCTCGCGCTCTCCTTAGGAAGGATGGAGTGCTGTTGCTGATGGACTGGGCTGAAGCATGCTCAGCCCTGCCTGCTTTAAAGAGTTACCCAAAGGATGGCAGTTGGGTTAAGGTGGCAAGCCTTTCTTACTTCTGTAATTTCTGGAGAGCTCTGGAGGTCAAGTTGAGGTAGGAGTTGAACACTTTGAGGATGGCAGATAAACCTGGCTTTGAAAAAGGGTCTAGACCTGTGGATTTGTCAGCTGAGATACAGCAATTGTATTGCCACCCAGGGAATCAGAGGGGTAAGACCAGGAATACACTGGGAATGACAGGGGAACTAGGAGGCCCTGTGGTCCTCTCTGCTCCCTCAGAGCCCCTGAGGACTTCATGTCTAGTTCCTTTCCAGACCTGGGGTTGTAGAATGACAGCTCTAGATCTTATTCTGCTCTACAGAATGTGTTTTAATATCTGACTGAATTTTTTAGATAACAATTTATCATTCATTGTCTAGGATGAAACAGATAATTGATGCCCTTACTGCAAGACTGGAAATGGCCATTAAGACAAATCCTTATTTCATAATTTCCAGGTGTTCTTTGGGGAAACTCTATATGGCAGGAAACTCGAAATTCAAGCCATGAGTCAAATAGTTACAATACAAACAGTATTATTTCAATCAAGGGACCTTCTTCTGAAATAAACTATAAAAATACAGGCAAATACTTTATTTCCTCTTTAAGCTTTTGTTCAGGAAAGCACTTAATCATTTTAAGGCTCACTGGCTGCAATGTGACTTACATGTATGTTTAAGTGCTTTATTGACTAGAGATGTATTCCCAGTGAGAGGCAAGCACTCATTGACTATGTGCCTTGCTCCACAGGTCTCCTATCTGGTCCAGATTTGTATTTGCTACTACAATACAGTAACTTTTCATATTTTTTGACTGGTGTTGTGTTGGGAGCCTGGTGTACTGCTGCTCTGACTGCTGGGTTTGGGCAAGAGAAGGAAAGTACTGTAACTGATGCAGCAGCACTTTCCCTAATCTCCCTGGGTCTGGGAGAGTGTATTTGCTGATGGCAATTCCTTGGATAGGTGATAGCTGGGGATTAAGAAGGCATAAATGATGTGAAAACATGATAGCAATACACTGCAATGCTGTGGTATTTTTTGTACAACTTTATAGTGAGGCTGGATCACATAGTTATTAAAGTAGCATCTGCTGAACGGGTAGGGGAGGGTACCAGCTTAATGGTCATTTTGTCCTTTCGCAGTGATTTCTGAACAACAGCTTACAGGGGAAATAAAGCATTCTCCTGTATTTTTATAGTCCTGTAAAACCCTGCCAGGGTTGTTCGTTTTCACATTTATGCTGTGCTTGGGAAGCCCCTCGAGGCCGAGGCCTCCCTGGGCTATTGTGAGCAGCCCCAACTAAGTGTTTATAATCAAAATAGAGCAGGCAGAGAAATGGTGGGAGATGAAAGACGTATGGAATGACATATCCAGGGTGACAGGTCATCTCTACCTCTTCTTCCAGCCATGGGCTCAGGCCTCCCTGCACACACTCAGGTGCCTCCTGTACAAGCTCTTTCCTGCGCACTTCAAGTGCACGTTCCACTGCATGCTGCATAAATGTGAAACCAAAGTCTAGGCAAAAGCTTCAGACTTGCTGGCCCTGAAGAGAGTGTGGAAAGTTGAAAGTGGGACTTTCTTGCTTGAGTTTTTGTCCTTTAACACCCTATTGTGGTTTGCCATGTTGATAAAGATACTGAGCCAAAATAAAGACAACAAATGGCACTTACGCAGCCTGAAGAATATCCACTCAGTGGGTAAAACCTAGCTAAGTGGGTCTAATGTCCAAGTTAATCTTCAGTCATCTGTTTAAAGCTTGCAGATCAATGTATTTTAATCATATTGCATGCTATCAGTCAAATGTAAAAACAAACTTCGTTTTTAAAAGATTAATTTACTTCATTTGCAAAAAACATACGCTTAATGTACAGGAATTTTTTTTTTTTCTTCTCTGAGAGCTCTTTGAATGTTCATTGAAGTAAGATTTCCATTTATATTATATTAGAGTTGACAGAGGGGAAAAAATGAATAGCCATCTGCTAATCAGTTCATTTCTCATAATGAAAACAAATCTGCAATTTCCCTAATCTGAAGGGCATAGAGCACTAACTTTGCAGGGAGCCAGTTACTTGCTGTCCAGGGAGTCTGATTACAATTTGCAGAAAATAACTGTTTGTGGAAGACCTTGATGGTGAAATGCTGCTGCTAAACTCACCATGACTCTGTTCTGCCTGAAGTCAAAAGTAGCCCTTGGTAGATACTCCAATGTGCAAGGCCTATAAAAACAGGTATCAATTAATATGGTCAGATGCGTAAGGCTCTGTACCCATGTCCCAAGCCTGCTCCTGTTTAAAAGCCATGCAGTTCTTAGTGAACCTAATCTAATAAATCCTGCTGAGAAGTAGCGTACAGCACACTTAAGGGGTGTGGTAATGTGAATGTGGAGTTTCTGGAGCTGTGGGCAGGCTCCAAGAGCCTCAGTATCTGGGTCTAAGACGAGAAAAATTGTAGGCTAGTTCCCTCTTCCACAGCAACTTGTCTAATGCTGCAGAAAGTATGTACTATAAACTGGAAGCTGTGCCTATTGTGCCGGGTGATGTCTGAGGAGTGCGAGAGTAAGCTCTTGCAAATCCTCCTTTATTTAAAGAGCAATGTGAGGTGGAGGTTGTTTTTCCCTGAACCTAGTGGCTTGTAGCATATTAGTAGCAAAACTGAGAATGTTCTTACTTCAAAATTAAGGTTGTGATATGGATTGGAGAAGAAAGTTGATCTGAACAGACAACATGCGTCAGTGCCGGATCCTGTACACAATTAATCTCTCTGCACAAGCACAAAACAAAACCTATGTTCTCTTAGCTATCTCTTAACCTCATGTAGAACKGCTCATATACCTAAAAATCTGTCTGTATAAAGGTGCTAGTGAGGGAGATAAAAATATATGTATTGAAAGTAATCCTTACTGATGTCTGACTCAGTTAATGAAGTTGGTGTTTGAAAGATTTCAGTGTTACTGTTAAGCAAATAAAAAATATCAGCTTTAAGATGCTTGTGGGCTGAGTTAGACTGGCCAGCATCCTGATGCAAGGAAAATTTCCAATCTGAAAGCACTGGTGTGAGGGGGGGGAAGAAAAAAAATTTTCCTTGCCAATATGTTGGTAGAGGGAATAATTCTCCTTGCCAGCATCCTGGAGCAAGGAATTTTTTTCTATCTGTGCTAACTCTTGCAAAAACTATTTCAGCATGTAAAATGTGCATGCTGAACAGTGACAGTCATGACCTTTTCTATTACTGGTGCTGCTCTCCTCAGGCAGAATCAAGTGCAGGAGCTGGCAAGGTATTCTCAATGAATCAGTCCATGAGCTGTGGATTAGATCCTGAAGAGGAGCTGTAAAACTTAGTCTATATGGAACCAGTGGTTGTGAGACCTGTGTTGGTCCAGGGTTGACTTCCAAGCTCCACACAGGCTCGAGCAGATGGAAGGGAATGGGGGCCCAGGAGCCCACAGAGAGCTTGGAGAGGGGAGGACTGTGGCAGCTGGGAGGGAGGTAAGATGAGACAACTCTCCCCATAAAGTTTTGGGTGCAGAAGTTACGTGCTGCTGTTGAATCTTTCTGCTGTGGGTATGAATCGGCAATCCCAGTTTTCTGTCAATTTAGCATGATGATGACAGTGATTGTCCCACCAAATAAATGTCTAGGTGATGAATAGTGAGGAGTGAAAAATAAAACCCTTACAAGCAGACTGGTGCCCTGTTTTTTTTCCCCCTGCTGCTCTGACAGAAAGCAGGTCTGTGGAGCAGGGACAGTAACTCAGGTTAGAGTTGGTAGCTTAGTGCATCATGCCTGTGTGAGCTTAGCAGTGCTAGTTGGACTGGGTCTGCTGTGAGACTGTGGATGAGACTTATCTTTTGACACAAATGGAGAAAATAACTGTCAAATTGGAATAGAAATATGAAAGCTCATTTCTGTGTTGAAAGCTTTTGGGGAGTTGCAGCTTTGTGACATGCTGCCTTCTCTGTTTTCCCCAGTTTTTGGGCTGTGGTGATGTTTCCTACACGGGAATCTGCAGTGAGGAAGCAAGGAAATGCATTTCTCACTATGAGCACACAGGTGCTCACAGGCACTTGTTAAGGAAAATTTGTAGTTAAGTGGAAAGCTGTGGGCTTGGGAGAATAATTTTACAAGCTATGGCTTTTGAGTATTGAGCATCAAAGAAAGTGCTGAGTCCATRGAAGGGTATAGGATTTATTAGAGACCTTGTTAGAAAGATGGTAGCATATTTTCATATGTGACTTCTCCATGTTGTCATGGAGATTACATGGACTGATCAATAATATGACATGACCTTAAAATCACAGAACACTTATGTGTATATGTGGCTTTTCAGACATTTGCTTCCTTTTGAAGTAACTTCTCAGATTCTTCAACTACTCTACCATGAATGAAGATTTTATTTTTTTTTTTCCCCTAAACATCAGCTGCTTTACATTTGGAAGGGTGTAGATGCGTATTTGAAAGTTAATATAGATCATCCTCTCAAACATGCCAGGGTTTGTTCAGCCTCTCAGCATCAGTGTATTTTTATATGTACCCTCTACTTTGTTAAGTACTATATAAGCAGAAAAATGAGCTTTGTGTCAGTTCATACAGGAACAAAACTGGCTAGGACATCCTGAACTAAAATAATGTCACGTACCATGGCTTTGTGCTTTGGCCTGTCTGGACTGGAGCGTTTTCCATTCTTTTTCCTTTGATACCTAATTTTAAGACTTCTCTCGTGGCTGCCCTTGATGTAACATGAATGCAGCCATTCTCATGATCCCTGTCAACTCCCCAGGGGTTTCTCTCCCTTTCCTGTATTTTACGAAAGAGCTGATGAAGGAACTATCATAGAAAAGAGATTCCCTGTTAAGTATTTCTTTGGAGTGAAGCTAAATCAGATTGTCTCCAAATAGCTCTGAGAGATAAGTCTTTTAAAGAACCTGAAATGTATGGCTTTCCTCTCTTTCCCTCAGTGAATGAAACAAGTGCTAGATTCATGTGCAGTCTAAGTTTGCCTATGGTTTTTGATTTGAACTGCTCAGCTGATGCCTGTTGCTGATATCCTATTGCTGATATCCTATTTTCCTATAGTCTACAACATACTGACGCTCATATATATCTGTATTTCATCATGAAGCTCACAGGTGAGGACACGGACAGGGGTGCAGTAAACCTTTGCATAGAGGAACAGACCAGCAATTACTGGCTGAGAAGTGACCCATGTGGATTGTATGCATAGACATGAATTCAGAGTTCTGCATGCAATTCTGGCTCTAACACACGCTTAGTGATTATTTTTTCAAGGTTTATTTTGGCCTAGTTTTATCAACACTGTTTAGAATAAGCTGGTAGGTGAAGTTTTGGAGGTCTTTGAATTGCAGCTCCAAGAGATTTCATTTTCACACCAATTAAGATCTGGTAATATCTTTAGCTAGTAAAAAGGAACCTCGTAAGGAGAGGAGTGCATCAGTTTAACGTTCATATGGTAATTACCTATTTTGGGGTGACATTTAATAGACTGAAGTTCACTGCTGTTCATTTTATCCTTTTGTGTGGGGATTGCTGGAAAAGAACGTGTACTTAACATTTTGGGATGTGACAAAGGAGGAGAAAATTATACCCCTTGGCTATGCTCTTTTGATCTTGTATTTTTACCAAGGTGAAAAAGTAGTATATGTCAGATGCTAGCTACGAAGTACATCTAGACTATTTTTGTTTTGGGCTTGCAGAGAAATTGGTCATTCAGATTGCAGAAGCATTTCTTTTGTGGAGGAGAAATTTTTGGCACTTATCAGTCCTTTCTTTCAATATTTGTGGTTATTTAGACTATGCAGTTACCTTGCAGCAGCCAGTAACTCAGCTGAGTTTGGTGATATTGAAGTAGAGCAGGGATATTCAATCTATGTTAAATCCCATTATAGCTAGATTTCAATTTAATCTGTAAACAAATTAAAGGATTTGTGACTTGTTTTATTTTACTGTTTCATATGAAAGCAATATCAACACATCTGTGATTTTTAAATGGGAATAATTAAGATGTGTCCAAAGAATTATAATGGGGGTACAAGCCTCAGTTTTAACCAGTAAAAACTAAGACCAGTGGGATTTACCTGCTTTTTTTTTTATCCCTCTTCATTTTAGCATTTGAGAGTGGACAGGGAGTGGGTGTTAATAACAACAAAACCTAAGGTTTCTGGCATGTTGGGAGGATATGGTGTGTATGAGACACAGACTATATGTGTCTCTCAAGGCTTCATGGGGAGCTAGCAGTAGGGAGGGGAATTACATGCAGCCTTACTCCCATACCGTGAGTCTGTCTATTGTAAAATGAATGTGTAGATATACAGGATAAAAGTGAACCCATTGTGTCTTCAAGTTACGCTAACATATGTAAAACTTGAGATGACTTTTCTCTGATTTTTTTTTTCCTACCTCTGAAAATCTTCTCATGAGGCAGGTAGGTCTCCGTTTTTTAAAAAGCAAGAAACTTATGCCTGAGGAAATATAAATAGCAAAAGGTGAGGGGAAAATGGGCAAAGAATTTGGATGCTGATAACAATGGAGCCTGAGAGGCATGGTTAACAGCAATTCCCCTTTTCAGACACCCTGTGGAATAGCAGGAAGCTCTTCGAGGAGGCTTTCTTGTCTTGCTGAGAGAAACGAAGGACTGTTTCCTTTGAAAAAGGCCCCTTCTTGGATGGCCCTGTGAGAAGTGAACCTTTACTGTTATTCCTCCAGCATATTGCCAGTAAAGATGCCCAAATAATTTAAAAAAGTCTCTTAAAAGTTAGACTCTTAAAATGCATCGTAGGTCAGGATTTGCGTGGAGGAAAAGAGGGAAGAATAAGATTATTGGACCAAATCATTATCTGATCCCAATTGATGGGGGGGTGTCTTCTGAAATCATTAGTTCTGCTGCTAGTTATGGGTCTGGCCCATTCATCACTGCTTATGCTCGAGTCTCTAGTATATAACAAGGACCACACACTTGCTGATGAAAATGAATTGGATTAGTACACTTGGAAGAACTACACCAGTTAATTATAGCTGTATTTTTTTAAACCAGTGTTCTATAGTCTTCTACAGAACATATTTTCTGAACTAATCATAACAGCAATGCCTGCTGCTGAAATGAAGCACCAGAATCTCAGTCTAGCATAAATCTACCAGCCAGAGAAGTTCCTTTAGTTTATACCAGCTTGAGGATCTGTCTCAAAGCTTTCTTTGTTCTGATAGAGAGATTTTATGTGAAAAGAACAGAGGCCAATAAAAGTGGCTGCAGGTTGAAGCAGAGTCTGCAAACAAGTTTTTATGAAGAGCTGTATTAAGTGGACTGATTTGCTTTTGAAAACGATCAAATCTACTGGAAACCCATCCAAATTAACTAAAACTGTCACAAATTTGGATCACATTCAGTGATTTCATCTAGCTGAGAATTTTTTACATTTAAAGATTTTCCAATTTGTTTAAAACTGGAGTTTTCAGTTTAAAAATTAACAAAAACAACAAAGAAAAGCTTTACGGTGTTACATCCAAATTAAGTAGAAGAGTTTGCTTTGAAATTGAACCATAAGTCATTTTTTAACTTGTTCTTCCTCTAATGTTATGGGATAGTTTGTTTTGAGTCGATTTGAGCTTTTGTCCTGATTTTTTTTCATTATGAAAATGAGAATCAGTTGCTCACTACATTTAACACATCTGTCACAGTAACATTCAGGAAGAACTTTCAGACTCACAAGACACCCCAATTAACTAAAGAGCAGTAGTGTAATACAAAGTACCCAATACCCATTTCAACTGAAAGGGACATTAATTGTTTGTCAGACAGAAATGTGTCACATTCTCATCTCTAAACAAACTACTGTACCAGAAGGGGAAGATCAGACTCTTTCCCCCTCCCTCAGATGAGGAATTTTGTTATTAAAATGTTTCTTTAGAGTGTCTTGCAGTGTCAGAAATCAAAGGTCATAAAGGTAGAAGGCAGGGTTGGTTTATTTCTACCCTGCTGCTCTAATTAAAGGGTCAGAAGCAACTGGAAAGTCCCAGTTCCCTTTGGTTCTCAGTAAGCCCCTACAATTTATTCTAGAAGGGGTGGAGAGAAGGGAGGATAAAATAGCCATGTCCTTCTGACTGCTGATCTTTTAAAGTCTTTGATCACTATCTGCTTGATTTTTATCTGCTTTGCAAGAGGAAGGAGCAGTGCACAGCTAAATTAAATAAACGCATTTACATAACCATGTATCTGATTTAGAGAGAAGGCCAGGAAGGAGTGCTGGTGATGATGGGAGTTGCAGAAAGAACCAAGTAGCAGTCTTAGCTCGTAATTTCCTGCCTGCTGTCGCTTTAATGTTTAAGTTGTTTTTAACATTATTCAAATGTATGTATGCTTTTAAACTTCTTTGTTCTTGTTTTTCTATTTAAAAAATGTATTGAAGAAATATAAACTCAGCAGGTGTTTAAGTCATAACTGCAACTGCCCTCTGGGCTCTGCAGGGAAGTGGTTGAATCTCAGGAGCCAAAGGGAGTGTTCATGGACGAGAAGGTGGCATGTGCTTTGCAACAATGCATCTGGCCTAGGATGTCATTGTCTTAGGGTGTCATTACAGGATGATGTGCTACAGGAGTCTTGGGGCTGTTCTAATGTGCTACAGCATCATGACTACCACTGACTGGTAGTCATTGCACTCATTGCACTGCGTTCTCAGTTATTTGTGGCTTATGATGGAGGCTGTGCCAATGTATTTCTGTATATATATGCACATATTTATGTACACATAAGCAAGACTAACTATATGTGGTAGGTACTTGATTTATGTCACTCCTGCTGTTAATTTGCAGAACTCATTGCCATAAGCACTGAGGCTAAGGGCTTAGATTCCTGAAACAATGACACTGTCATGGTTAAATCTCAGTTGTGTATGGGTTGAGGTTAGGGAAAAGCAAGACTTTGCTCACTTGGTTAATGGTGATGGTCTACTTGCTGGCTGCCAGGTTTGGGTATTTTGTTACCCTGTTGTGTACTTGCTGTAAGCACCTGGGTGAGTTGCCTGAAATGAAGGGGGTGGAGTGGGAGTTAATACTTGAAGATTTGCCTCCTAATTGCATCTTCAGAGCATCAGGTGAAAGCATGTTATTTGTTGACTGCAGAAATGGTAACATGGGCTATGTTTTCAGTGGAGTCAGCTCTCTCGCTCTTACAAGGAAGCACTGGTGTTTCCAGCTTTTCAGCTTTCATCTTGACTCTTAATATTTGATGTTAATCTTAAAGCCCTGTTGCCTTATTTCAAGCTAGTGCCTGAGATTCTTGGTTTAGCTTTTTGGTAAGAAGTTTGAAAAAGTGGTTCAACCACTCAAAAAACATCTCCAAACTCATGTGAACAATGGTGGCATTTCTAACTGCTTCCTGGTTGTTGGAAACATGACCCATAGGGTCTGTTTGTTTGAAGGTTGATGATGCCATACTTATTGTACCAGCTGCAGAAGACCTGGCTTGCAGCCTTTGGTTAATTTGTGAAAACTGTCTTATTCTGATTTAAAAAAAAGAAAAAAAAAAAAAAWATTAGCTATTTCATGTGGTCTGTGTCTGCTTCTATTATTTATATCAAAATTGCTTTTGAATACTGTGAGCACAAAACTATACCTTAAAACTAAGCTCTTTACATTTGTTACCACTGTCAAACCTCCAAAACCATTATTGGAGTGGGTGGGGAGGAAAAAAGTGTATCAAATCTGAGCTAAAGGGAAACTTTAATGGTGGACTGAAGGCCTGAAAACAGGCTCAGGTAATGAAGATCATTACAGTAGGAAATGATGATCAATGATGTTATATAATGCACAACAAATATTTACAGCCAGGCTGGTGACTAGCAACAGTCTCAAGACATTAGAAAATTTATCTTTTATTCTGCTCTAGACGAACCATTTTAGACAAAATTGCTCAGAAGCAGTGACTGCAGCACCATGGAAGCAAATGGAGTGCAATCAGTCCATGGCTAGGTAACTGAGGTAGGCATTGTATCATATTGCCCATTATTTTAATTTGTGTGGAACTTATAAAATATGCTGGGAGCCCCAAATAGCAGTGCTGACAAACATGAGCTTCACATGTGGTGTGGGGGAATATACGTTGTTATAAGTGGCATATTACAGAAGGGTAAATGGAAGTTCCCTCATAAGCAGTTTTTCTAAACCTTGTTAAATGCTGATGTTCCATGCTTTTAATTAAAACAAGCTGGCATTTATGGCTGTGTGTAATCAAGAAATGGAAGATTTTATAACAACTCTTTATCCCCTGACATGTGGTGAGGGAAAATATCAGTCTGTCTTTATCCACATGCATCATCTGTCAGAGGGCAAAGTTTGTCCAGTTTTCCCATGCATGTAGCTTTTCATTGCTTGTGTAGTTTCAGTGGACATCCACATTGCCTGTCTGTATCTGCTTCTGAAGTGAACCTAATGATAATGAGGAGTACTAATCTACTGGCCTGTGTATAATAAAACAACTGTGCATGCATTGTAATGGCATATTTAGCTGAGTGGTCTTGCTTGTTTTGTTGTGCTTCTGCTGTTGCCAGTAGTTTCAGGATGCTATTAGAATATACGTTAGCCAGTACATGAATCATGCCTGTTCCCAGGCCCCCATCTCTACTGCCAGCCTTTCTGTTGGGTTGGGATGACAAGTTGTGGTGCTTTATGCATGCTTGTTACTCTAAATATTTCTCATTCCTATTAACTTCTATTCTAAAATTGTCTTTCCTCAATTTGTTGCTGCACCTTAGCTGTACACCTTAATCCCTGCCTCTTCTCCCCTCCTATCTTTTATGTGCACATTTACAATCTTTGCAAATGACCAACTATAGCTCCCCTAAAATGCTAGAGACTCAGTGCTACTTGTACTCAAGGATTTGCAAATTGAAAAATGGAATTGTGCTTCTTGATCTTTGGGCCAGTAGAGGTTTTAAATGTCACGGAGGTGGCATGTTCAGTCTCTAGGGATAAAGTTGGCCCACTACTGATTGTATGTACCCAGTGCTGGTTATGAATGAACTGTTAACAGGTCTGCTTTTTGACTAATACAAGAATGAAATGTAAATGGGAGGAAAATGGAGACTAGTTAAAAGTATAACAGGTAAATTGTGATCTTAGTAACTTGTAGAGTAGCTTTTAACCTATACTCTTAGCTGCGCAATCCAGAGGACTTGTGTTCCTTATGGCTTGAGGATAAAGCTGATGATGCTGGGATTCAAAGCAGAAGGTTTAATTTTAATTTTGCAGAATTTCATGCTGGTGCATTAGTAAAAGTGCATTGCCACTTGCTTTTCACATAAGTAAGTGAAAGAATGTCTATAAATCTTTATTTGACTCTAAACTCAGGTTATGTATTAATCATTTTTAGGAATATGTCAAAAAGGTAGATACTCTAGACCTCCAGTATCATCCCATTTCTATCTTACCAGATTGACTGAAGATCTGTTTGATTTCCTTTTTGGGCTGGGACTGGCAAATGCAGATGCCTGCTTGAAATGTCACTAGTTGCTGCTGCACAAGAGCTTCCTGTGCTTGTTGTAGTCAGAGGCTGTTAAAAATGCATGTTTCTGCATGAAGGGGCATTTTAATGGGGAACTAGAAAAGCATTAAAATACCAATAAACCCCCTAAGGGTGCTGTTCCCAAAATTCCTCTCAAAACAAAAACAACCTATGGATCCTGTAGGGATACATCCCCTAAATTTACAGTAATTCTTTTCAGAGGTGTGGGTGAGGAAGTTCAACTGCTTGTCTTGTGTAATGTTTCCTTTCTGAACCCCTAATGGCAAGCGAGGAAAAACCAACTCTGTGGCTTAATGGCTCCTCTTCGTATTCTTTGGTGAGTTCCAAAATGGAGCTGCTACTTAGAGAAAATGCTGAATTGTATATCTAAGGAGTATCCTCAAAAGGCAACACACGGGGTGAAGGTGAAATTATCATTATTCTTTTTTTACTCTTGGTGTAGGATCAGAGTGTAAAATATTTTATAGCACCCTGAGCAACCCACTTAAGCAGAAATTTTCTTTGGTATTTGTCAGAAAACAACCCTTTAAGCAATGCACTGGAATACAAACTTGCCAATCAGGTGTGTTGACTGGCATTTCTGATGTATACTGGAAAAAGAATTTCCCTTTAAGGGGAAATYGCAGTATTGATCTTACCTAGTTGCTATTCCTTCCCCATATTTAGGCTAACATGGAATTCTAGGTGCCCTATAAGGTTAATTGTATCTGTTCGCATAGCTGTAAGAATATGCTATTAAACCAATTGACTAATTTTTTTTTTTTTGCTGAAGCATCTTACTTCCTGCTTTACATACATCTTAATTGCTTCAAGTTCTCTGAAATCTACTTCATGTTCTTCTAGAAAAAGTTTGAAATCCCCTTTTTTTACTACTTCACTGTTCTCATTTAGGAATTCTGTATGGCTTACGTATCAGGCTCCATTTGAGTTGAATATGTAGGGGGAGATTGATATTGCAAAAGCAGTTTGTTTGTGATGCTCACTTTTTCTTTGCAAACATTAATTTAATTTTTGTCTCTCTGTAAGGCTAATGCTTGGGAATGGCTTTCTCTGAGGGACTACTGTTTGGTCCTATGCAAAATGTCAATAAGGACTGAAGTGCAATTTAAATCCTTAGATAAAGGTCCTAATAAGTTTAGTGAACTGGGGCTCTTATCCTTAGCAGGCAAACAGTGAGCATGAACTTTATCAAGATCTTTCAGCCTCTACCTCTTCTGGACACATCACAGTTATAACTGGACTCTCCGGATGACAGGAACTCCACCCAGTGTATCTCTTGGTGGAGCAACTATGTCCAAATGCAAATCCGTTCAGAGCATGCTCAGGTTCAAGGCTTCTGGGAGGCTGTAAAGCTTTGGGGTGAGATGGTCTTTAAATGGTGGGTCTCTAGGCATTAGTCTTACTATGAATTCAGATAAGAGGGACTCAAATAGGCTTAACACATTGTTTTCCCCTCTGCATGACAGCTATCTTCAGGAACAGTGTTACAAGGAGAAGATTGCCGGTCATTGCTAGGGCTGAAAGTCTTCTAAAGGAACTACATTTCTGTGAAGCAATATGCCATTCTCAGATAATGGGAATGAACAATTACCGTCCTGTACAGCTTAGCTACAGATGGTTTGGTTGCTTGTAGAGGTATCAACTGAAGGAATCCAAGAGTCATGACTGCTGTTTACACAGGATTGTAAGTGAATACACCATGTGAATGCTTTTGACTAGCTTTAGATATAAGCAACTCTTCTTGCTGGGTCTTGAAGGTCTTCTACTGAGATCTGTAGACTCCCACACTGGGAAAATCATCTCTGCTTTGTCAAGGCTTTTTAAATTAGAGGTTTCTGATTTCAGTGCACATGCTTCTATTTGGCCTTGAAATTACACAATGGTATTTTGCTTTCTTTGGGCTTGAATTCTTGCCCATTTATTCTTGCACAAAAACAAGAGAATGTAGTATTAAAATACAGTCAGTTTCTCAGCTGGCATAAATCAGTGTAGTTCCACTGGCTGCCCTAACTTAAATCCAAATTTGATGAAATAATTTCAAATTGGGTTGCAGAATGAATTAAGTCTATATATAAAAAAAAATCCTTAGGTGCCTAAAACCCAAGTCTAATTTTCCAGTAGAAGGGCATCAGCTGCTACCTTGTGCATTCACAACCTCATATTAGATGCTTATGGCTCAGTAACTGATATTGGCTGTGAAGCAGACACTTGGCTGCTCCTTTGGCCAGCAGAGAAGAAATGTTGGCTGCTGGCTCTCTTGAAAGAGCAGAGCTATAAAATGAGGAAATAATATAACATGATGATTAGGTTAGGGTCACAAAATATTGTAAATAGAAACATATTGGCCTTTCTGCTGTTTTTAAAGCTCTTTGTATGTTGACTAGCCAGCTTCCTGGATGTCTGTGTTGCCTTAACTGTTTGGCTGTCTAAAGGTGATGTATAAGGGGGGAAAAAATAAACTGTTGGTGACCTTTTGTGTATACTAGAGGCCTGAAACAACTGTTTTCTTGAAAATGTTTCCTTTCAGACCTTTATCTTATTTTAGCAATGAAGTCTCCTCTGTCCAGCTCTCACCCCCAGAAGTCCTGGTAGCATATAGGATATGTTGTACTATAGGATAGTACAGGAGAATTGCAGTGACCAGTACTTGTATTAACATGTTTAGACTGGGATTTTTAACCCATCTATTTTTGTACAGCTTCTGGTTCATCTGAGAATTACAGGTGCCTCAGAAAAGCAAATATCAAATTATAGTGTACCTTGTTAGAAGCTGCCATGCCAGGAAATGTGAGCAATTGCCAGGAGTGATTCACAGCCACGACTTGGTGTTTACATGTGAGCTTTTTGCTTCACAGGGGTAAGCTGGCTTGGCTTTTTAAAAGCCCTGTGCAGTCGGAAGATATGGGCTTCAGCAGGAGTTCTGTTACCAATGACTTTGAATATGAGATCATGTGTAAGCACTGAGGGGTGCTGGGTGTCCTGGGATGAGGGCCAAGCAAGAATAAGTGTAAAACTGCAAGTCTGGCCCATTGCACTGTATCTGTCATGTGTATATGGGTTTCAAAGGAAGGTTGAATCAGAGTGTGTAGGGCTTTAATGCTGAGTCTTGTATGAATTACCTTGTACTATGTGAAGGATTTGATTTCAAGCAAAAGCTTCAAAGTGTTTTGTACTGCTATCCTCTCTGCCCCAAAGCTCATTATCATGGATTCCACATTCATTCTTGTAGACTTTTCCTGAGCTTTTACAAGCTGGTCTTTTGTCTTTTTTTTTTTTTTGGGGGGTGTGTGTGTGTGAATTCATTATTTTTGTTCCTTTCCCTTTTGCTGCTGGATGCAAACACCAGGATAATTATGGGAGGGTACAGACTTGTGACACATCCAGAAATGTTTGGTACATTTGGCCAGGAAGACGAAGCTGCTTTTGTGCTTGGTGCTCAACACCAGTCAGTACCTATCCAGGTGAGGTGGGGAGAGGGGTAAAAATCTTTCTGTGGACACAGACTGAAGGAACATGCTGTTTTGAAACCTCATTAGCCTGTTATTGGGACACAATAGCTTTACAAGCCATGAGATGCTCCTTTGCTGATTCCCACCTAGGAATGTCCACCTGTATGCAATTCCTCCAGGTCTGTGGCCTAACAGATGGTCCTAACTAATGAAAAGAGTCCTTTTAATTAGTCCATCTAAAGACATTTATTCACACTGGTGGGCGCTCCCAATAAAGTTTCAGTGACTAGGATCTGTGTTGCTGGCTTCCAGCAGTCACCATCTGTTTGGTGGCAGAAACTGGCTGTGGTATCATTACATGTATTTCCCACTCCAGTGGGCTGGAAACAGGTTTAAAGTGTGGGGAAGGAGGCGGGGAAAGGTCTCCTGGTTACTGCCTACAGGAGTTTGAAAGATGTGGTATCCCTGCTTCCAGAACTAGGATTACAACAGCTTATCCTGCTATCTCTAGCAGCAGTTTCAGAAAGCAGCTTTAGAAATCATGCTCATTTCCTCTGGCAGCAGTTTTTTAATATTTGAGAATACCTTCAGTGTATTTGGGTTGTGGTTTAACCCCAGCTGGAAACTAAGTACCACACAGCTGCTTGCTCACTCCCCCCTGGTGGGATGGGGGAGAGAATCAGAAGAGTAAAAGTTTAATAGGTAAAGCAAAAGCCACGCACGCAAGCAAAGCAAAACAAGGAATTCATTCACTCCTTCCCATCGGCAGGCAGGTGTTCAGCCATCTCCAGGAAAGCAGGGCTCCATCACACATAACGGTTACTTGGGAAGACAAACACCATTGCTCCAAACATAAAATCATAGAATCATAAAGGTTGGAAAAGACCTCTAAGATCATCGAGYCCAACCGTCAACCCAACTCCACCATGCCCACTAAATCATGTCCCTAAGCACCTCATCTACACGTCTTTTAAATACCTCCAGGGATGGTGACTCCACCACTTCCCTGGGCAGCCTGTTCCAATGTTTAACCACTCTTTCAGTAAAGAAATTTTTCCTAATGTCTAATCTAAACCTCCCCTGGCACAACTTGAGGCCATTTCCTCTCCTCCTATTGCTAGTTGCTTGGCAGAAGAGACTGACCCCCACCTCGCTACAACCTCCTTTCAGGTAGTTGTAGAGCGCGATAAGGTCTCCCCTCAGCCTCCTCTTCTCCAGGCTAAACAGTCCCAGTTCCCTCAGCCACTCCTCATAAGACTTGCTCTCCAGACCCTTCACCAGCTTCATTGCCCTCCTCTGGACACGCTCCAGCACCTCAATGTCCTTCTTGTAGTGAGGGGCCCAAAACTGAACACAGTATTCAAGGTGGGGCCTCACCAGTGYCGAGTACAGGGGCACGATCACCTCCCTACTCCTGCTGGCCACACTATTTCTGATACAGGCCAGGATGCCGTTGGCCTTCTTGACCACCTGGGCACACTGCCGGCTCATATTCAGCCGGCTGTCAACCAGCACCCCCAGGTCCTTTTCCGCCAGGCAGCTTTCCAGCCACTCTTCCCCCCAGCCTGTAGCATTGCATGGGGTTGTTGTGGCCAAAGTGCAGGACCCAGCACTTGGCCTTGTTGAATCTCATACAGTTGGCCTCGTCCCATCGATCCAGCCTGTCCAGGTCCCTCTGCAGAGCCTTCCTACCCTTGAGCAGATTGACASTCCCGCCCAGCTTGGTGTCATCTGCAGACTAACTGAGGGAGCACTCAATCCCCTCATCCAGATCGTTGATAAAGATATTGAACAAGGCCGGCCCCAAAACGGAGCCCTGGGGAACACTGCTCGTGACCRGCTGCCAAGTGGACTTCGCTCCATTCACTACAACTCTCTGGGCCCGGCTGTCTAGCCAGTTTTTTACCCAGCGAAGAGTACACCTGTCTAGGCCACGAGCCGCCAGCTTCTCTAGGAGAATGCTGTGGGAGACAGTGTCGAAGGCTTTACTGAAGTCCAGGTAGACCACATCCACAGCCTTTCCCTCATCCACTAGGCGGGTCACCTGGTCATAGAAGGAGATCAGGTTGGTCAAGCAGGACCTGCCCTTCATGAACCCATGCTGGCTGGGCCTGATCCCCTGGTTGTCCCGCACATGGCTTGCGAGCGCCCCCAAGATGAACCGCTCCATAATCTTCCCCGGCACCGAGGTCAGGCTGACAGGCCTGTAGTTCCCCGGGTCCTCCTTCYGGCCCTTCTTGTAGATGGGCGTCACATTGGCAAGCCTCCAGTTGTCCGGGACCTCCCCCGTTAACCAGGACTGCTGATAAATGATGGAGAGTGGCTTGGCAAGCTCTTCCGCCAGCTCCCTCAGCACTCTCGGGTGGATCCCATCCGGCCCCATGGACTTGTGAGCATCCAGGTGGCGTAGCAGGTCGTTCACGGCTTCCTCCTGGATTATGGGGGATTTATCCTGCTCGCCGTCCCCGTCTTCCAGCTCAGGGGGCTGAATACCCTGAGGATAACTGGTCTGACTATTAAAGACTGAGGCAAAGAAGGCATTAAGTACCTCAGCCTTTTCCTCATCCTCGGTGGCAACGTTCCCCCCTGCATTCAATAAAGGATGGAGGTTCTCCTTGGCTCTCTTTTTGTTGTTAATGTATTTGTAAAAACATTTTTTGTTGTCTCTAACAACAGCAGCCAGATTGCGTTCTAGCTGGGCTTTTGCCTTTCTGATTTCCTCTCTGCATGACCTAACGAGATCCTTGTACTCTTCTTGAGTCGCCTGCCCCTTCTTCCACAAGTGGTAAACGCTCCTTTTTTTCCTGAGTCACAGCAAGAGCTCCCGGTTCAGCCAGGCTGGTCGTCTTCCCCGCCCRTTCTTCTTACAGCACACAGGGACAGCCTGCTCCTGTGCCTTTAAGACTTCCTTCTTGAAGAACGCCCAGCCTTCCTGGACCCCTTTGCCCTTCAGGACTGTCTCCCAAGGGACTCTCTCGACCAGTGCCCTGAACAGGCCGAAGTCTGCCCTCCGGAAGTCCATGGTAGCGGTTTTGCTGGCTCCCCTCCTTACTTCACCAAGAATTGAGAATTCTATCATTTCATGGTCACTAAGCGCAAGACGGCCTCCGACCACCACATCTCCCACCAGTCCTCCTCTGTTTGTAAACAGCAGGTTGAGCGAGGCACCTCGCTCACATCCCCCTTTCCTCCTTCTTCCTCCAGCTCTATATTGCTGAGCATGACATCATATGGTATAGAATATCCCTTTGGTCAGTTGGGGTCAGCTGTCCCGGCTGTGTCCCCTCCCAACTTCTTGTGCACCCTCAGCCTTCTCACACCATGCTGGTGAGGTGGTGTGAGAAGCAGAAAAGGCCTTGACTTTGTGTAAGCACTGCTCAGCAATAACGAAAACATCCCTGTGTTATCAACACTGTTTCCAGCACAAATCCAAAACACAGCCCCATACTAGCTACTGTGAAGAAAATTAACTCTACCCCAGCCAAAACCAGCACAATTTGCTAAGGCTCTTTCTTAGGCTGTTGGCCTATTTCTTAATTGAATATTGAAAATCCCTCTATTTTTAATGACTGTTACAAAGTAATCTAAAATAATTAGAATTAGAAATGTCATGTCAGTAACGCTTATTCTGGGAGTACAGGAGTTTGCATGCTAAAGAAACCTCACTGGCTGCATATTAAAGGGAACCACTTAATGGCAACATTCAATTAAAAATTAGGAGGGATGATAGGGAGTTGGAGCAGTACAATAGAAAATTTGCAAGGCTTTATCGCCCATGACCAGTTTTATTTATGTCCTCTGCATACTGACAAACTAGTTCAGTTAAGGGGATAATTAAACCAGGGGAAATTACAAAATTTCCTGGAGAAGAAACACAGGCTAGTGATGAGACAGGAATTGTGGGAATTCAGCATCCTTCAGAATAATTCTGACTGTAAGTGTTGTTTGCATATTCAGCCTACTTACAGCCCTTCTCTGGACTCCTCCCAGATCCTCCCCACTCCCAAACCCTATCCAAACTCTAACTTTATTTTTCTTCAACCTTTAATTTTCAGGTCTGTCTTTAATGAAAGCTTTTTGCAGGAAAAGGACAGTGGAACTATGGAACTATTAGATCTTGTAGTTTTTAATAAAGACTTCCTGATAAGGTTTGATCTGACAAGTCAGAAGTCTGAACTGTTGAAAGACCTTCCAAATCATTGTGCCTGTCACCTTCCTCCTCCTCTTCCTCCAAGTAAATAAAGGCATATACCATTTATTTTGTGGTTGCTGTGTTTTCATGTCCTTAAGCTTTTGCTGAAATCCTTTTTCTATGTAAAAACTAAGGCACTGATGCCAATAACATTTCTCTAGGAGGTATTAATTAAAAAAATAATTCCCAAGATGAAACATGCTAAAATAACAAGATTTGGCAACATTGTCATAACAGTCAAAGGCAAAGATCTGGTAGAAGCAGTGGCACCCATTTTGGATTAGTACATTTATTTTGATGTATGTGTGATGAGATTTTCATTGTTAAATTATGTACCATTCTCAAATGGCCTGAAGGGCAGGCTTGAGGTCATATTCACTCCAGCTGTCAATATTACATATGGAACTCCTTCAAACTACATTTACGTGTTGTTGTGTGGATAGTTGCCATTTTCTTGACACTGGGAGACTGACTTTTGGCAGACAAATGTGCCGACCTTTCCCTGGAAGGACCCAGAGTTTCCTTCCCCAAATTGGTTTAAGAGGCAGCCTCATGCCAGGATGTGTGCAAACCACTTTACAAATGATGGCTCCCACTCCCAAAGTCCTACAGCTTGGCTAACCATTAAAGATGATGATTGTGCTGAAACCCTTATTGACACTGTGCCCAAGTTGTAATTTTTTTGTTGCCATACTGCCTACTCATGGGCCAGGATCCTGCTGTTTTGGATGCTATACCAACACAGAATAGGGTCTCCTTGCCCCAACAAGGCTATGTTAAGTACAACATGGCAGCAGACAGTGGTGAGCAAAATGACGATGCAGCTCTAGGCAGACCCAGTTGTAGCTGCAGGCTATTGTCAAGCACCGCACACAGGCATGGTCACAAAAATTAAAGGAAGTGCATGTTCGCCATGAAGAGCTTCATAAGGGAAAACATAAAGATGTGTATTTGAGAGTGGCTCATGGGCTGATTGCAGGCAGAAGTCAGGTGAGAAATGACATGAGAGCTTCAAAATAATAATATTTAGATAAATTAATGGAAAATATCTAATAAGAACTGTTAAACCAGAAAAGAAACCTCTGGTTCAGGAAACAGTAAAGTAAAATTGGAGAATTTTGACTATAGATTTACTCAGTTCTAGTGCTTTTCCCATGATATCCATTGCTAGCCATCACCTGAGATAGATTTACTTGGTTTGGTACTTTGATCTGTTTCAGAGTAATCTTGATTATATATATGAAATCTGCTGTTTAAGATACTACACTGGACCAAGGACTGGTGTCTGATATGTGCCAGTCTCCATTTGCTTATGCCCAGAAGACTGGGACAGACAGTTGAAGGTGACAATATCTTAAATGGCTAAAAGCAAGATTCATCAGAAGGTATCTGTCTTGGGCTAACTCCTTGAAGCAACCTCTGGCAATCATGCAAAGTCCACCAAACACAGTTAAGATCTTCCAGAGGATATCATGGGGCGTGATTAGGAAGGAGAATGCAAGCATAATTTGGACATGATCAAAGATGCCTTCTGAGGACCAGATTCAAGGTGGAGGTGTTAGGCCTGACAGCTATCTTCAGGCAAGCTTTAGCTAGGAAGAATTAYTGGAGACCTCTCTGAGTGGAGAGGAGCTGTAGGGGAGAAGTCCAGGTTAAAGCAGATAAATGTTTTTTAGCACAGTTTTCTGTTGAAACCATAACTGTTCATAAGGTCATATTAATCTCAATGAAGTACTTAATCTGGAAGGTTTTTCCCAGCTCAAGATTAAATTTTGGGAGAAAGGAAGTAAAGTGGAGCTGAGTTCTTATTATAGCCCTTAGCACAATATGAAAAACATTAATCTGGGTGATGTTTTAAAAAATTCTCCTGTTAATTAGGTAGACTGAGATTTCCCATATGAGTACCTTTGCAAGACTTATTGTCTAGTCTGAGATAGACATCTCTGTTTCTGGTTTTAATAAAAATATCAAATGATCTCAGTTTTATCCCATTGTGAAACAGCAAAAAAAACCCCTAATTAAAGCTCAGGATCTTTCATGGCATGGGAAAACTGATTCATATCCAGTTCTACTTCAGGCAGACTAGACAGCACAGTTAATGTTTTGAGATTTAAAAAAATAAAAAAGGAAAAGAGCTGGTAACTGGATAGTAAACTGAAGTGAAGGGTGGATTTTGTAAAGACCAAGAGCTTAAAATACTTGTAACTTAGGGGAAAGAAACTGTCATAGGGAGAAACATTCATAAGAAGAGGAAAAATGAGGTGAAAATGGGCATGGGGGAGCTGGGAGTTTACTGAGGAAGCAATGCGCCAAAAATCAGGAGGCCAAGAAAGATCTGTGTGATGAGAGAAGGAATGGAAAGTGAGCTGCAGGTGAGGACTGATTTCAACAAAATCCTATGAGAAGGGAGGTGTCATCACAGGAGGAGAAAATGCTTGTTCTAGGTACTAAAGACGTACAGCAGAAGACAATAACTCTGGTTTGAAGACCTGGCAGTCCAAAGGCTTGACCCAAAGGTCAAGATAGCGGGAGTTTTCAGATAGGCTTTGTCTCAAGCCTTTAAGCTTCTGGAGTTTCATTTAAAATAGAGGTTTTTTTGTGAAAGGCAATGAAGTTAGAAGACCTGTCATCAGTTACTTTTCATGGTATTGAAGTGGTTAATATTCTTGCTGTTGCTGCTACGTTGTTGCATTTATAGTACCATATGTCCTCACTGGGGTGTCTAGCTTATATGAGCATCCTTGGCTTTTCTAAATAACCTGTGTTGCCTCAAATGCATAGACTATGAGTTCAAGTGAAGTTGGTGCTTTCTTTCCTGAGCAGATTTACACTCAAGATTAAGTGAAAATGAGGTATGGTTTGGGCTGCTCTTTCAGGCTTGAAGATCCCTTTTGCAAAATTCCCCGCTGAGAAGAGAATTTGTTTCTAAGCCACTTAAAAGGCAAATCCTGTGTTGTTAAAGCAGAGTATCATTTTAACGCTGATAGCAACTGACAACCCAGGAGGTTTCTGTTTATCCAAAGGGCAGGTGTAGCAACAACCCTGAGCTTCACTCATGCTCCCTCTGATATGTTGGAGTAAGTTTGTAGGCTTTTCTCCTAGAGTAAATTGTTTTCATTACCTCTGGCCACGGAGCCGGTTTCTACACAAAATATGCCTGGAAAACCTGACTTGAGTTAATGCTCATGTTGCTCAGATTTTCTCTGTTGCTACCGCTAGTTGAGCTCTGAAGATTATAGTGGCTTGGGGAGGTTTTAGTTGAAAATGCCTACAATTGAGGAAGATCTGAAGATAAGAGGAGCATGCAGTCTTCTCAACAGATCTTTAGCAGAGGTGTAGCAGTGCACATTTGTTCAAGTTCATGGAATATCAGGCAAGGATTCAACTGTATTCATTTAATTGCTTCAAATAGTAGAAGGTGTAATCTCTGATGCTCTTATCATAAGCATAAATGCCTACAACCTGAGGAGCTGTCTGAGCAATTACTCTTAGTAATGAAGGTTTCTGGATTTTCTTCTGAGATTCACTGAAGTCCTGTCATGCTCAAGTACCCAAATGTCTGCTTTTCAAAAAGCTGATTCTGGATCAGATCACAGAAACAGATCTTGGTCAGAGAACAAATTCTGATGTTTGAAAGCTTATTTTGCTTTACAGTAGAGCAAAATGTATCTTTTCTTGTGTGAACTGAAGCTGGATTGAAGCTTCATTTTCCTGGAAAAGCCCCGCTTTCCCTCTGAGAGTCTGAAAATGAGTGAAAATGTCATCATGGGCCTCGCCAAATCTACCATCAAAAATTTCATTAAAATCAGTAACTTTCTATGGAACAACATCTTTTGACAGAAATTGCATGGTCAGAACTTCTCTGAGCAGAGCCATTCATTACTATTCCAGCCTGTGTATTTCGGTTTTTAGAGTTTTTGTGGTTTGAAGTTTTCCAAATGATTAAGTTCCTCTGTGAAGGCGCATAAATCAGCAACATACAGAACAAAAAGAGGAGGGGAGAGAATGTGAAAATGGTTTGCTGAGAGCAATGAAAAAAAAAAATCATAATTACAATCCAAATTGAAAACCAATGCAAGGATATATTTTCCTTTCTTTAGCTGTCTTTATCTGGGTTACCTTTCCCTTTTCTTTCATGCATATTGTCTGAGTTTTAGTTATAAAGCATGCACAAGAGAACTTAATTTTAGCTTTTGTGAGTTATGGTTGTGCCTTTCATTTTCCTGCAGATGTTCTGCACAGCAAGAAGGGCTTGTTGGGTCTGTTGCATTCTGCCCACAGAACATTACTAACATGCAGCCTTGCAGAAACATCTGGATAGCTTGACTTGGAAGCATTTTGAACATGTGCATGTGAATTTCTTTCTCTAGCCATGTAGGCATGATGTGTAGTGCGTTCCACGGGCTGCTGCTTCTCTGGCGTAAGCAGTGGAGGACTTTGATGTCTTCTTGTTTCTGTCTTTTTTTTTTTTTNTGCTGGATTTTTTTTTTTTTTTTAAATACTTCTAGTAGCCTCTTCCAGTAAGGCTGGAGCACACATGAGCTTTTATTTCTGGGATGGAGGAGTGGGGGAGAAATGGGAAGCTGCTTGTTCTCAGCTCAGGCATTGGGTCTCCTCTGACCAGCCTGTATAGGCTCACACAATCGATGGTGTACTGAAAAGATATACTGGAAGTTAAATGTATCCAGTTTATTATAGAAATGTGTCATGCACCTTCCTTGCTTTTTACACTGCCGCCTTCTTTAAATATCCCCTTCTACCCTTCAGCTCTTCCTCAGCCTCTTCCAATCTGACCTTTTGCGTGTCTTAGTATTATTTCAGACTTTCTAGGCTTTTGAAGCTTCTATGTTTTTTGCCATTCCAATCAGTTCAGTAATGTGGCTCCTATGGTAACTTTAATAGAAACTGCAGTGGCTCTGTATGCTTTAACCTTGTTAGGTGGAGTTGATTTGGATGCTAGATCCAGAATTTCCATACATTTTCCATAATGTTTTTGGTTGGTTGCTTGGCGAAAACCATCCTTCGTGAGTTTCTCTACACTGACCGTTTTCTTTGTTTTGAGGGGCTTCTTGGCTTAGGTTAGGCATAGCTATGTTTCTTCAGGATCTGGCAGAGAATATGCCAGCAACATTTTTTTTTTCCTACTCTGGTGAAAAGCAATTTGACTATTTCTGATAATCTTGAATGGACATCTTCTAAACAGATCATGAATATTATCTTCTAATCGGATTTGATCCAGCTGCTGCTGAACTTGAGGGAAAGTTTCCTGCTGATCAGGGAGAAAGTTTCCTGCTGATCAGGGAGAACTGTGCCTCTTCTGCTGGAGTGGGTTTTTTGGTGTGTTTTTTTCAGTTGCCCACTGAATTCTAGTTTAATGCTATACTATTGTATAACTACTCATTTCCAGTTTTTTTGAGGTGGTTGTGGCTAATGGGAATCCTGAGGTTAGGTTCCTGGCCATATTTCCATGTGGTATAACATCTTCTGCTTTTTCTGTCTTCTCTTTTCTCATCTGTTTCCAGGTCTTTAATAATCTCCTAATTACACATCTTATAGTTGTGCTGGCTTGTGTGCTGGTAGGGAAATCTGGTGTCTGAAAATTGGAAACCTTTAAAGGTTTCTTTTAAAGCACCTTTGAAGGTTTCTGGTTTTCATGGCTGTTGTATGGGTGCAAAACCGGAAGTGACTAAAGCCGCCGGCTTCCTGTTTAATTGCATCCTGAGCCCTAAAATAGCTAATAACCTAATTGGGTAGGCAGCGGGGGAGCTGTCTTTAGCAAGGTTTACTGGTACACCTATGCAGCAGAGCAGATGACAATATGCTTACTCTGCTTGCGATTTTATTTGGCCAGATGTGAGCCAGATGTGAACAAGTATAGCTGTCTTAGTAAGATGTTGTGCTAGCAAACCTTTTCTTTCAACTAACGCCAATGTATTTTGGCTAGACAGAGACTGGAGACTAAGGGAGCAGATGTGCAGGCTTACCTAGCTGCACTCAATGGCAGGAGCTTTCCTACTGATGGAGAGACCAAGTTACCTTGTCAAGCGATGATATATAAAATGCAGCATGACTAGCTTCGGGGAGGGCTGTATGTGAAGGTCTATCTTGGGCTTCTCTGTGGCTTTGCCTATTAACCATCAGTTTCCTCTGTTTTCCATACATGTTTTTTCAGCAGTAATTGCTCTTTCCGCTGGGTATCAAGATCTGGGGACTGTATCAAGGGCTGTAAGAGAGCTTTATTATTTATTATTACTCCCCTCTATGGATATATTCTCTGGTTCCATCTACCTCACAAGTCCCCAGCCATCGCTGTCCACCGCACAAGAGCACTGAGGAAGTTACATGAATGGGACAACTTCCTACTTTGCTCTTCCTGTTGCTTCCCTTTTATTTTTTTGTGTGCACTGAACAATGTTAAAAGCTTTACAGTAAATGTCATCCTTGCAATGCATAGGAAGATACTATTGGTCCAGAATTTTGAATAGTTCAAATGTGAGAAATGCAGCCTCAAAAGCCAGTTTAGTCTTACCTTGAATGATCAACCTAAGTAATTGGAAAGAAAATATTTAATTCCTAAAATTCAGACCTGTCCTTGGCAGTTTGATGTTTGCTGCCCCCTAATATCACCATTAATTTACCATGTTGGTACTCACAGAGTTGCACTCATGAAGTGATTGTTCTAATGAGCCAGAAGCATCACAGAAAGGAAAAACCTTGTTCATTTCCTTATGACTTACAGCTCAGTTTTATCTAAAAGAGCTGTACTGAATTGGTGGCCACTTAGATTTTCATCTAATGAGGGAAAGCATAGGCAAGGTAGATAGTTATTTCCTTTGTTTACTAAAAGGACCAGGAAATTTAAGAAAGCTGAGTGGGTGTTTTGCTATTTCTGTCAAGAAAATATTTTTCTTGCAATTACAATCCTTTTTTCATACTAACAAATAAAGTGCTGTCAGTCCAACCTTTATGAAATACATTCTAAACTGTAGGAGAAATCTTAGAATAAATAAGCAGTTACTGACCTTGTTCTTTCGAAAGTAAGGCTGATGCTCCATCAGTAGCTTGGCTGACTCTCAGAATGGTGGCAACCACAGTTTGTTTAATCACTGTCTCTTATGTGTTCATTTTGAATACTTGTGTCTTAGTTTCCAACCTATTTTATTTTTTTGTGGGCAGCCTGGTGAATACTAAGTTATGTAAGCAGGTGTTAGGGTAGGGGCCTTTCCTTTCTTCATTGTTTGCAATACAGTTGGTAAAGATGCTCTTTAGATTGAGGTCTTACCAGCATCTGGGTAAGATGCTGAATTGGATTCTGGCCTTTGGGTTTGGGCTAAACTCTAGCTTTTGTGAAGTGTTCTCAACTGCAAAAGGAGTGTCTTGTAAGCTCTTCTCGTGACAGCTGTTAACTAGAGAAAACTTTGAGAATTCAGTGGTTCCTGAAGCTGCTCTAGGTAATATCAAAACTGAAGGTATAAATTATTTTCCTTGGGTTTCCAGCTTGGACCTACAAACAAACCCCAAGGGGCTGTGTTTTGGATCCAGAGATTTGAATCAGTCCTCTTGTCCAATATCTTGTTAATGCGAAGTTGTAGTTCATGACTAATGTAATGCTTATTGTTCTTTGGCAGTTGGTTATCAGTTACAGTGAAAGTTTATGTACATGGACAGGCCCTGGAGAGGCAGTTCTGTGTTAGCAAGGTTATTGTTTTGCAACTGTTTAGAGTAAGATGAGCTTTATCTGTTTAAAGCAATTTGATTGTTGGCAGTCCAATCTATATAAATTATTTCCCTGAGCTCCTGTTGCAGGACAAAACACTGGACTCCTGTGCCTTTTTAGGCAAAGACACTTTAAAAAGTCCTAGAAGAGTGTCTTTCTGTTTTACTAATGGAGCAGGGTTTAAATCCTGCTTGACCTGTGAAAATCTGAAGASAGTCTTACATGTGTTAGTAACATGCAGATTGGATTAGTGTAATTTTTTGTTTGTAGTTCTGCCAGCATCATCATTCAGAAATTACTGCTTCAAAACACAGTAACGAGAATGATCTCTGGTGCTGCAGAAATAAGCAAGCTAAACAATCCAGACGTCTCTCTTCAGAGGCTCCCAGCTCTAACAAAATTGGCTGGAACATCTGTTTTCTGTCTTAAACTCTTTAATGATTAGGTTCCTAATTGTTTGACTGGGTGTCTGCGTAAGCACAGACCCAGCCATTTTTGAGTTAATGCTGGACTTCTGGCACTAAACAGCAATACTGAATAGATAAAATACAATCAATTTATATGAAGTGCTTTTTTAATAATGCCTTCTTTGCTGTGAATTTTCTGTGAGAGTTTTTGTTAAATTGGTTTCTTGTATAGCTCCTCAGCTAATGGTATGTTGCAGATTTTAGGATTACTATTTTGAAGAGTTGCAGTCCTACTTTGGGATACCTTCTTAGAGGTATTTGATGTACACAGACTCAGTCATAGTGGGCATGGTTTGGTGTTCCTTACTGAGACAGGACACATATGAAGACTAAAGAGCATATCTATTTCTGTTCAGTTCATCGCTTTTTAGTTCGGGAAAGAACAAAAGCAAATGCTTAACTTTAACCTCAT
Organism: Phoebastria nigripes; assembly: GCA_035582835.1. Lineage (NCBI taxonomy): Eukaryota > Metazoa > Chordata > Aves > Procellariiformes > Diomedeidae > Phoebastria > Phoebastria nigripes. The sequence goes on along the minus strand of JAYKAV010002809.1, from coordinate 668,655 downwards.
GCTTCGCTAGAACATAAGAAAACGCTCAAATGCTTCCCTATGTACTTTCTGGAATTAGGTTGTATTGAAGCTTTTATGCTCTTCCAAGCTAAATGGRATTTCTGCATATTGTTTTGTGCAGCCCCCTCCTAACAGGACCTTGGTCCTGAGGAATGTTTTCTGGGCTTTCTCACAGCCATTGCATCTCTGCAAGTGAAGACTGAGTCTAGAAGGTTCCTCTTCTGAAAAAGTGGAAAAATTGCCCACCAAGGAGAATATAATAGCATGTGCTTCTGTTTTCTGTGTTGGTTCCACCCACACAAACTGACTTTCTCTCTGTGACTGTCTTTTTAAACAACTGATGCCAGAGGGTAGATCAAGAGTGAGCTAATGGAAAACCTCATTTAGTTTCAATGCTACCCTCTCTGTAGCTCACAACAAACACCCATGAATTTAAATCTGGGAAGGTTAAAAACTTCTGCTGACCCATTTAAATTCATGGGTGGTTGTTGTGAGCAATGCTAACAATGCCCTGTTTGCTCTTAGACAGAGGCAACAGAGGTGCATGACATGGGGAGTTTCCAACAGGTTATTTATTCCCTCTCGTTCGGGGTTTATCAAGCCACCAGTATGGTGGCAGTTACTAGTATAAATACACTCCTACTTTCCTATTTCCAAAACACTATCACAGCAGTGAAACTGGAGGAGTGTAAGACTTCCCATGTGCTGCTACTTTTAATGTTGCTTCTGTAAGATTCTTTTTTGAAGACGGAACTACCAAATAYTCCTCCTTTGTAGATCAATCTTCTACTGCCCAGATTAGTCTTATTGATAAATTAGTACTTAAGTCTTTTCTGTAACTTTTCTGTGTGGGTCAGATAAGCATTTTTGTCAAACGTATTTTTAAAAATAATTCTGATGTTCTAATAATGCATAAGTGGTTTGCACAGAAAGACAAGTAATAGATTATTGGAAATTTCAGTAGAGAAGACAAAAGGACATTTCATCAACAAAATATGCTTTACCAATGCCATTCTTTCAATATCATCATGCTTTTAATTCAGCATGCTAGATTGCTGCATAGAAAAGCTAAGAATTTCTGTAAGATGCTTATCCTTAATTTCTACTTACAGAAGAAGCTTTTTAAAGTGCTTGAAATGTTTTGCCTTTAGGTGTGTTTGGAAATTTTAAATGAAATATTCTATGATTGGAAAGTGTGAATTCATCAAAATAGGAACTCGTTCACAGAATAGACCAACTTCAGCAAAACTTTCCTTGGTTTAGTTTTTGTGAGAGCTGGAGAGTGTGTGACCCGCCCCAAAATGTCCTGGCATCTGGGAGAATCAAGTTTAGGAATACAGTAATTTCAGGGAAGGGACTAGAGCCCTATCATCCTCATAAATTATGATGGAGTAACAAGTACCTCAGCTAATTTACAGTAGCCACACGTATGTTTGTAGTGTATGGCAGATCTGAGACAATTTGAATTTGCTTGAATGGTTGAAACTGTAGGTATTTCCAAGAAGCTAGTAGCTGGCTGTTTATGCGGTTTGGGGAAGACTGAGGACATAGACACAAGCAGGTTACTGAGCGTACACCAGGCCACAATAACTGCTTGTAACACGTGCCCCAGGACTGAGGTAAGCATGAAGAAATTTAATTAAAGCAAATCCTACTGGACCAAATTCTACTTTCCACAACAGATTCCTCCAAAGCACTATTTCCAGAAGAAACTCTGCACTTGACATCTGGTCTTGTATCCAGTGCAGGTGCCTGCGTTGCATGGATAGGTTGCTGATGTTCACACAACAGTGAAAAGTTACTCATCTCTGTTGCCAATGTGGGACACACTGAGTGGATGAGATGCAAGAAATCAAGACTTAGGACAATCTTACAAGATCTTCTCTGAGATGGGAACTTGCTGAAGCACAAAATTGAGATAGATTTCCCATGGTGGTACAACACCATTCTGTCTCCCAGCACAGTGAAATACTGTGTATAAGCTACCATAAAGGGCTGAAAAGAGAGGTTAGAAAAAACATGAGTGGCTGTGTATGGATGCGGCTTCCTCGCACATTTTAAGCTCTTTATTTTGTGGCTGATTTTCTTTAAACATGTGATACACGTTGCCAGCCTTTACTTAAAATTCTATTCCCCCAAATGATGTTAAAATGTTGCAACAATTCAGCTGGGAAATGTACAGTACAATTTCTTTCCTTTTAAGGGTTGAGAAGTCCTTATCTAATGTTTCTAACAGTTCATCTGTTAGGTTCTCACTACCCCAGACTGCGCCTTTTATTTCAAGAGAAATTGCAACAGATTTAATGAAGGGAACGTTTTGAAACCAATTTTCAGTATTCTTTTCCTAAAGGGATTAAACGCTAATGTAAATGTTCACAATAAAGCAATACTCACACATATGATGAAATTTGAGATCCAGTCATTCTCTGGCATTCACACACTTGGAAAGAGTTGATTGAAATTAGTGCACCCTTCATGTGCCCCTGCCTTTTCTCTCGATTTGTCACACTATTGAGAGCATCGAATAGAAATTCCATTGGATTTTAACTGATTTAACCCCTGCAGTAGACAGGTTATAATGAACCTCAATTTGGGGGATGTGGTGGGGGTCGTACTGTAGACCTGCATCAAGGTACAGATTTGAGTGACAGTATGTATTTTCATGGTATTGTGTTCTAGAAACACATGTTAAAAGAAGCATTTCTGCAAGTGAGGGAGGAAAGGGATGGAATTTTTCTCTTTGATTATGGGGTATAGAGACCATAGATTTTCTTCCCATTAGAAGTTTGAATTTATCAAAGGAAGGGAAAAGAAAAACCATGCTCCTGGCTAGAGTCAGACTACACATCTTTTTGGTGGGGAAAAAGCATTTCATTTTCAGAACTAAAATGTTCTGACTGAAATATTTAATATAGCACTGGATTTTGTTTCTTGCTTTTGATGTTTAAAAGGGAGTTCTCTCCCACACAAACCGCATGGGTGTCTGACAGGAACTGGTAAGGAGGCTTGTTAGTCTTCAGTAGCCTATAATTTCTGAATGAATAAACATTTTAAGGGGTGTGATATCTAGCCAACCAACCAGGAAAGGTCTAGGGTTTTGAGATTTAGAACACAAAACTGATTCTGATGGTAAGCATTAATACTGAAGGATGGCAAAGAGTTTCCCAAGAGACATGTATTGTGTCCCATAAACCAGAGATGGTATGGAAAGAAGTTGAAGATGAAAAGGCTGGTTGTTGTTATAGACCCTGAGGGCGGTTCACAAAAATTATTTGTGAAATGTTTGTACCAATAAGAAAAGCACCTAAAAGAAGCCTTGGAGATTGATCATGAGGGATTTGAATCACTCCAATATTGATTGGAATAATAACCATGCAAAATCCAAGGAAGGCAGGCTTTTAGAGCTACTCTAGTGYAGCGCTGCTTTCATAATGCAATTTGTTGAATGGTCAATATAGCCAGAGGATATTTTGGACCTAATCCTTGGAAATGAATCAAGTGCTTTATGATTTAATAAGGCTGGAAAATGGGTACTACTTGTATTTGAGTAAAACCTTCTAGTGCTATCATCCAATTTGAAATACTTGTTAAGAGAGAGCACTAGATGAAGCAACACGAAAGTGACTTTGAGAGACTGTAAAATGCCCTAAGGTATTTTGATTAGAATTCATCAGTTTACAGCGCAAGAGTGGGACGGCTATCGGAGGGATTGCAACTGACGTTCATCCCAATTACACTGAATAAGTATGCGGGCAAAAGGGCACCAGATACCCTTGTGGGAAAATGGCTCAAGGCAGGATGTAAGCAACAAGTGTGCAACTTTCAACATACATCTGACTGTATAAACAAATCTGTTTTAAAGATAATTAAGAGTAAACATGAATAATGAACATGGAGAGCCATGCAGTACATTCTAACCTGAGGTCAAGGGTTTTCCAAATATACTGGGAGTGGCGTGGAGGTATGTGGAGAACTGATTCCCTGGGGAGCTGGGGACAGAGCCGAAGATGGAGAATGAAGAAACAGCTGATACTTGTTTTATCTGAAAAAGCAAAAAAACCCTTGCTTATTTGCTTTTGTCTTTAGAGAGAAAGAAGAGAAGAAATGTGGCTTTGTCAAGGAGATGGGTAAATTTGCTAAAATTTGAAGGGGCAAGCTAAGACAAGTAAATGGACCAAGTAGCAGGGGACATGCTCATCCAAAATTAGGTACTGTTCGGAGCTGGGAAGAGGGGCGGAGAAATCTCTCAGCATTCAAGGAAGCAAAGGCAACAGATGAAGCCTTTAGCTGAGTCAGGTTAGTATGTTTGTATTTTCTAAAGTTTGAGAAGCAACAAAAAGACATTGGGTTTAAATGTCATACAGAAACTGATTTTTGTCCTGAGTGGGGAGCAGGGCATATTGCAACAGTTTTTGAGGAAAGGATTTAATATTTTTCCCTTGGAAAGTTCCTGAGCCTTTGTCCATATTGGCTAAAGAATCTGTGTGTACCTCTATGTTTGTCCAGTCTTTCTGCTTTTCTCTTGCATGATTCAGGAAAGAATACAGTGTGTGATACTGCTTATTCTTATGTGTGCAGACCCATGGCCCAAGCAGCCTGATTCCTGGTCTAAGAGTACTTGTAATCCTTTGTCTGAATGTATAGCAAACAGCAACCACCAGAGATCACCTCGTTTAACATGTATTATGTAATAAGTGAAAGAAATACCTTGAGCTCTGGTGAGAAGGAAGAAGGACCACCCTGTAATGCAGTCATAGGTATTCTGAAATTGAGTTTAGGTGTACCTCATGGATGCTATGGCTTACTCTATGAAAGCTAATCTGATTGTAACATCTGAAGAAATTATGTTTTCTTTCTAATGCCTGTCAAGCTTGCCTCACTCCTTTAGCATGATTACAAAAGACAGGATTTCTAGTCAGGTGAAATCCTGCTTATGTTAGCTCTCAATAGAGTAAAACAAAACAACCCCAGAACAGTTGTTTGATGTGCTCAGTACCAAACGGTGTTTTGGTAGCAATGAGAGATAACTGATTGGTTACATCAGTAATAAGTCTTCCCAATGGCATCTGTGACCTACACACACTTCTGTACTCAGCAGACATTGGTACAGAGAAAAAAACCAACCACCCCACTTTGAAATTTCAGACTTAAAATGCTTTTGTTTCAGATGGGAAGATAATGCTCCCAGTACTCACCCTGCAGCTTCTGAAATTCTTAAAAGGTTTTCCATTTCAGTGTCCCTTGGAAACTCTTTAATTTGCTTGCACTAACCTTTACACATTAAAGAAGCGGTATCTTTTATTTATTGAACATAAAAGGTTGGTTACATAAAGTACATTTTTCCATCAGATCTCATGACTGCTACCCGATTTTTATTTCAGGCAAGTGGAAAAATGTGGTTTCTTGGGTAATGGAGCAAACTAGGGAGTATGTATTGAAGGGAACAGTCATGCTATACTGACCAGGAATAGTGTTTGGTGGGCCAGCTATAGAAATCTCCCTGAGGACATCAGCCTAGTTTATGACTGTAGTTAAAAATAAAATAACAGGCAAACTGGATATTCGCATCAATTTGTGGAGGCCCAGAATATGGCTAAAAATGTGATCACTTCTGTACCAAGTACAATTTCTCTATGTTTTTATGTGTTATCTTCAGATTGGATCACATTTTGCTGTGGAAAGATGCAATGATTTTTGAGAGAGGATAACAAAGTAGTAATCAGCACGATACCTAGTCTTGACTGTCTTTTGAAGGTAGATTACACTATGGATTTGGTTTATTTTTATTAACTATGGCAGGAATTTGTTGGGGTTTTTTTTTGTTGTTGTTGTTTTGGTTTTGGTTTTGKTTTTTTTTAATTTCTTAGTGCATAACATTTGCTGTAATTTGCTGTTTAAATGACAGCTAACACAGATAACTAATTCTTACTTGTTTTAATAAGTTAACTAACTAACTTGTTTTAAGCACCCTTTCCTATGCAGCTGTGTTCACCAGGAATGAAAACTGCATTTGGTATTACTCAGGAAGGTCTTTATTTGCAGTTGCAAAAAAGCAAGCACTACTGATCAGTTAATCAAAAAGATACTGCAATGACCTCTGGAAACTGAACCGCGTAGAGACCTCACGCATGTCTTAATAATGAAAAATCATGGAGTGTTAAAGAAAAGCTCTGGTCCTGCAAGTATTAGTATTTTGACAGCACCCTATACTTATGTCAAGCCCTGTCAGCTTCAGCGGTATGAGTGCAACAGTCCAGCAATGTGCTTATAGAGCCAGGGTGCATATAAGCAGAGAATAATAGATATGTCAGGCTGGAAAGGACTTTGAGAAGTAGCTGAGTCCAATGCTCTGCACTGACACAGTACGGGTCTCCTCTGCAGCTGTTAAAAACCTTCAGGCACATGTAGGGACAGTAAAGGAGATTATATGACCTCTCTCGGCAGCCTTATTCTAGTGTGTCACGAGCTTTAGTGGTAGAAAGTCTTTCCCAGACCTCAGACTGAATCTTTTAGATGCAATTAAGTTGATTCTTCTTGTTTACCCTAGTAAACACACGAAGATAATTGGATAATTGACCCTCCCCCTTTTTTTTTAATTATGTATTTGTTCCTGGAAGGCTTSGGTAAAGGTTTGAGTTTGGTCAAAGGGCACAGATGAAATATGTCAGAGAGAAAAGCAGTGAAAGTAACTTAGTGACTGGAATTATTTTTCATTCCATAGTTGAAAATAGATGTTTTGTCATGGTATTCTTAATGCTAGTGGTCCATTTCCTAATGGAGTAAGGTAAAGTGGTCAGCTTGCACACAATTTTGTAATTACATATGGGAATATTATGTTGACAAACAAGAACTTATTGCTCCACCAGCATTTTGAAGTACCATCACAATGAAGCATTTATAAAACAGACTGTATTTCCAGAGCATTTCATTTTTGCATGACTAATTGCATGTTATAAGTTACAATGGCAATTTGTTTCTCTTGAAAGATGCTGCCCACATCTCTCACCCCATATATTGATTTGTCTGGAAACAGTTAATGAAAGGAGACCATTTGAGATACAGTTTTATTCCAAAGATCATCTGCAGGCGTGGTGATAAGAATGTAAACAATTGCAAGACAGTTTAAAAAATAGAAGGCAAACAAACCCCGTTTTGTCAAAAGACAATCTGATAAACACACTTCCAACTCTGGCTTCTTCCAGGGCAGCTCTCTGCAGAAAAACATGTTTGCTGATAGAACTATGTTGATTCTTTTGGGGGTCTTATGAGTAATGATTTCTAAAACACTGGTTCCCAGCACCTGGGAACAATATCCCATGAGAAAGACCATCTGTAGTTGCTTATTCCATATACTGTCTCCCTAAATATCTGCCACGGAGACAATACATACATAGATTTTTGGCCTGTCCCAGCATTGCCTCTATAAGCTCTTTTTGTCTTCATAGCATAAAGTAATTATGCCCAAACTTCCCTAACTGCCAGATATTCACTTAAATGGGATTCATGGGTAACAAGAGCCACATAATTTTCTTATCGTTGAATGGCTGGAACACATTAAACTGAACTCATGATGGATAGTATAGAATCAAAAATGTATTTCTGGAGTTTTCAGAGAAAGAATCTAGCCTACTAAAATTCATCAGCTCTTCAGAGTTTCAAGACTGTTTTTCTTAATAGTAAGTGGCCACTTGGACCCTCACAAATGTCTTGATAATACAGTCTCACAGAAGAGCAATAGCTGTTTTATAACTACACACACTCCTTTCTGAATGATTCCTCTCTCTCTTCTCAATTTTCTTCCTCTTCTGTTAGGTTCTGACCTTTGCTTTTGGTGTATTTTCCCTGTTATAAGCATGAAACCCTTTTTTATTTGATTTGGAGCTGTAATGTGTTATTGACTGGACATGCTGCTTTATTATTGCAGAGATGACTAGTCCTCTCACAAACATATACAAGGATATACAAGCCAAGAAGCAATATTTTAATACAAATAGAGGCAATCTAAAAATTTGATCAAAAGTTTCATTTCTGTAACAGTGTGCTATGGGTTAGTGTTAGTTTTATTGTCTGTTTAGTCACAATTGAAAAAGGATTTGCATATCTAATTTCTCAAGAACTCCAGCTGAAAAGTCAAAGTCTGATATATTTTTCTTGGCTGGGCACAGCAGGGATGGTTTCTAAGTGATCTACTTAAGGAGCACATACTGTGTTAAGATGTGATGTAGCATAAAGTGTGGAATATCCCTTTTGAGACTGTGTTTTAAGAAAGAGGTGACAAAACAGGAGATGAGAAGAGTCCATGGGAATCAACACAAAGAGTAAGAAAACATGGCTGATGAAGGAAGGCTGAATAATTTTCTTTTATTTCTCTAAGGACAAGACTGAGATAAACTTTAACATGCCATGGTGCACTTTGTTAGACTCTCTTGTTGGGGCAAGGTATGTAGGTGGGTGAAGTGAAATCATGTAAGGAGCAGTAAGTGTCAAATAAATATTGCATATAAGATGACTCCCCCGCCCCAAGAAAAAATAGTTGGCCTCTTCACTGATGTGAATTGGCATAATCCATCAAAGTAATTTGTTTTTGACTTTGGGCTGAGACTTCGTTTCTGAGTTTGGGCTGAGAAGTGCCCTTTACTTCTTTACTGTTTTGTCCTGAAACTTTATTTTGAACACCTACCTGGAGGTCACAGCTGGGATAAAGCCATTGTGCTGGTCGTTGCACCTGCATAGTGACACACGTGTCCCAAAGGTGATCGCAAAGACATAAGTAAGAGACTCAGGGTGGACAAGAAAACTATGACTGATGTATCAGGTCAGTGAGAGAAGGAACCTAAATTTGGGGTTTCTTATTTTTGCCTTTTGGAGATTGTGGCAATTTTCAAACCAAAGGTTAATTTGGCACACAAATGCATGTATTGTATGTTGGGGATCAAGAGTGCTGCCACCTTGGGTGTGTGTTCAGCGTGAAGAGAATGCCAAAGCGCGGAGGATCTGCTCTTGGTAGCACTGGTGTAGGCTTCAGTCATAAGTGAGCTTAATCCCTTTCAAGAACAGACTGTAAATAATTCTCTTTCTGACTTTATCTTGACAGTGCACAGTGTTAATTTATTTCTTTAGCTTGCTGTTTAGTTTTTATAAACTATAAACCAACATGAAAATCACAAGCTGAGAGTTGATTGGATTAACACACCAAAACGTGAACTCTTGATCTTAGTCATTAATGTCAGTCTTAAACGTGAAAGAGAAAAGAGGTGATGCCTAAAAAAATGAGTGTGTTGGAAGAGACTGGAAAAASCAGCCACTTAAAGAGCTCTCCCTGAGCATCAGGGAATATGGTGATTCTCATAGGAGGGGATAGTAAGAAAGAACCAAAGATATGCCTGGAGCCATATTATGGTTATCCAGCCTTGTAAGGATTTGCATTTATTTTGCAAGCAGATGATGGGTCTTTTCTATTAAGTTCTAACAGAAATCTCCAAAGAGATTCAGTGTTAAATATTTTAGGATGATTGTCAGAATTTAGAGCTTTGTTTTCAGAGCTACTGTGTGCTGTTCTGTTGAAGATGAATTGCTTTACTACTTGAACTCCAAGTTACGTGTCTTGCTCTTGAAATCAGGATTTTTTACCGTGCTGGTTTTAACTATTGAAAAGACCAATCTAAACCTCATAGGCTTGAGTGAGTATTTGATTCTTTTCTGAGTAACAATTTATCTAAAAGCTGAGTTCCTTATGAAATAGGAATTAATTCCGGGGAAAAAAAGCACACTGTGTTTTGTGAAATGGAGAGGGAGGAAGGGAGAATTGTGTGCTCTTCAGTGACCTTCAGTACATAAAATCCAAATGTTTCCAACACTGTTTATAATTCTATATTGGCATATGTTTAGAGGGAAAGAAACACATAGGAATTGCTGTACTGGATTAGATTAATTGCCCATTTAATCCAATATCCTGTTTTCAATATTGGACAGTACCAGATGGATTGAAAATACATGAGAAATCTCACAATGCAATGTGCCTAGCTTCTCTCAGTTAATAGGTTAAGCCTTCGAACATGAAGCTTTGTATTTATTATCAGTCTTTAAAAAAAAAAAAAAAAATCATGCTTAATGTGAATGTTTTCTCCAGACTCTTGTCTCAAAGAGGGAAGCAGACTGCAGTAATAGATTTATTCCCTTCAGACCTGGAGGCTGTTTTTTTGCTGAGACAGAGTGGCTCCCAGCTCCCCTGTGGGAAGGCAGAACTCTCCCCTTTCTTGGTGACCGTTGCAGCACTGTGGTCTCATCCATACAGAGCTGCTGCTGATTGTCTCAATTCTATAGTCGGTATTTAGATGAAGTCCCATAATGGATGACACGTAAAAATCCAAGGCAGATAGAGAGGATATGTTATTCATGATATTTGTGCATTGGTTGAAACCTGGAATTTTGAGCAAGTTATTTGATGAATAGCAATGCTGGAGTTTCTGATAAAAAGCAAAACAAAACTACTAAAATGTGTGTGTGTGACATTTAACTATGTATTGAACAGAGGAAGACAGCTGATTCTCCACTTGCATGGTGCTGAGTACCCAAAATCAGCACAAATATTGAGGACTGAAGAACCTTGAATGGGTGGCCTCAGAGGTTTTTTGTTCCATCTACATTAGACAAATGCCGAGCTCTGCTTCTCACCTTCTCCAGTTAAACTAGATGCGTTAGCGACCCATCACATCCACCCTTGGTGTACAAAGTTCACTTCCACACTTGCTTTACAGCAGAGTTGGACACATTGACCTCAGTACTGTGATCTTTTCAAGGCCAATATAACTACAGTGAGCTTTTAAGGGACACTTGAGAATTGTTCAGTGGGGACAAAAAGCAAACTCAAAGTCCCATAGAAAAAGCTTTTCTTATTATACAGAAGCTGTGGCAAAAAAAAGGTAACTTTAATTTACCTTTTGTTTTTTCAAGGTCTCTTAGCGCTTCACTTAAATTCACATATAGCATAATCCACTGGATTTTTATGGTAGCAATATTTCTAGTTCAAATCATTAACATCCTTAGAGCAGACATCGTACCTAATTAAGGCTGAACAATGTCTTCTTTGAGACCAGACCGACTAGAAATTCTAGCAGGGCTTGGTTGTGCCAGGGCAGGAGCAGAAGGGCAGGACTTTGCTGCTCCCATAGTTTGTAGGGCAATTCACCGCTATGTCCTTAGATAATTTCTTTCCTTCTGTGGTCGGCACTAAGGCCAATTCAGATGAGGGCTACAGATAGAACTACTTCACTCTTCATGGGTCCTCCCCAGAGGAACACCTTGTTTTCTGTGATCTAGAAAACCCTAGTGAAGAGCCATGTGCCTTACTTCTGGTTATCTTTACCATGCTGCAGAAGGAAGCCCTGTGTGCTATTGTCAGTAGGATTATGGACAACTTTGCATGAGTAGACATGGGAAAAGCTGGTTCATACAGAGGTGCTAAGTAAGTGGCAGTAATTCCAAAATGTAAGAAGTATGTATCATCCAAAATGGAAAACAGTAGCTACAAGCTAGTTATAAAAGAGAAATAATCAGTGAGTTAAATTTCTGTTAATAATCTGCTATTATAATACTAAGAAAGGCAACACAAAAGCAGAAAGGATATAAAAAAGAAAAAAAAAAGCAGATGAGTTAGGATTTGAACAGATTGAAAGAATCAAATTGCTCCATGGGATCAACTATACGTGTTCAAGAATGAGTATGTCTTAAGGTGAGATTCAGTTGAATAACAGCATTTATTTATTTCATGGAGCATCCAGAACACACTTACAATGTGGTGCTAGAAAGCTCTTTTGGATAGGCCCAGACGACAAGCAAGTGCAAATCAATGCTAAAAAGCTGGAGATTCTTACTACAGAGTCAAAGATAGTGATCCCTATATTCAAGTTTTCCTGAGACATGCCATCAGGAAAGACTTCTGCTCCCTTTTTCTTTTTGACAAGTGTTAACAACTTTGAAATGCAGCAGAGGAAAAGCCTTCTAGCTGTAGAAGTTGCTTGTCCTTGTTGCAGGAACTGTTGCTGAGGTTTGGTTAGAAATCGTTACATATATAATACACAAGCACTGTTTCTCCCCTGTGCATTCAGGAGAATGATGACATCGCAAAATGTCCTGCCGAGTATCCTTTGCCCTGCATAGCATACCAGGAGGGCAGTGTGCCTACAGACACCCTGCAGAATGGTTGTAGCAGAAACTGTAGTGGGAACAACTGGGAGATGCCAAAGTGGCTGGTTTTGGCCATTATGGGAAGCTGTTGAGACAGGTAAACTGAGTTAGCCTGTCTTCCCTGTCTTTTTCCATCTTCATAGCCTGGCATCTAATCTCTGCTGTCCAGCCTTCTTGTTAGCTACGCCATAGTGACTTTGTTAAACCTGTTAGGTGGCAGCCCAGGTCATCTTCCCATCGAGATCACATCTTATCCTGGCAACTAGTGTGACTTGTCCTGTGACTCAAGCAAAAGAAGTTTCTGCTAGTGTATTTAGGGCAAATGCCTTATAGCTGAAGAAGTATCATTACAATTGTTTTTTAAAGGAAATAGCTAGAAAGCAAAGACTATAACATATGGTTGTGATGCGCTGTTTTAAGGCATGCAGACAATTGCTAAATGGAATAACCCAAGTTAGTAATAGCATTACCAATTCTCTGGTGATTGCTGATATTTTAGAGAGATTATCTGTCTTGTTCTGATGGGGGCCAAAGCCCATTTTTTGCAATGCTTGTAGGACTGTGGCTGTTCCAGGCATGGAAGTAAGGGCAGGTTATTGGTTTAGCTGGTTGGTACATAGCGCTATAAGAAAAAAATGAGCAGCTGAAGGCAAAAAGTTCACAGGACCTTTTTAATCTTGCTTTGTGATAAAACTCAGTCTGAAAGGGAGTGTTCTTGTGGCTTTGCTTAATAAGGTTTTTGAGACGATATTTATCTGTCTGGTCATGTAGTACATACTATACTCTTTGGAAGGTCTGCCAAGAAAGACTTACGGTAATATATTGGCAGCATGATACAAGCATATGGAGCAATACCTCTGAAGCATCATCCAGAATGATAGGCTGTTTCTCAGGTGTCAGCTGAGCAGTTTTAATAGTTGCTTTCATATGTTGTTATTCTGAAGCTGAATATGGATTCAGTTATTATTAATTGTAGTATTCCCCAGTTGCTGATTTGACTTCTCTGCTGTGTCACCCATTGCTAATGGAACCTACTTGTACTGGGATAACTGAATCATGACTAAGAAATACATACAGGTGTCACAAGCCTTAAGTTAAACCTAATCTTGCAGAACACTGAAGAAGACTATTCCAAATGTCATCTTGAAATACATGAGCTAGAGAGCAGAGGCATTAAGCCAGATTAGATAGTGATGTCCAGATAAATTTAAGTGATCTCTAGCAGTTAAAAATTAAATGTGCCCACTGAAACTTCTGAAAAGATGTTCCTAACTATGTTCTTATATTCTGTAACCATGGATTGAACAATGAATCCAACAAAATTATTCAAAATTCAGGGTTGCCAGATCCTTTTTTTTTTTGTCTGTAAGAAGTTACATATTAACTGATTGAACTCCTCTTTTCTGTTCATGAACAAGTGCCACAGGAGCCATAATTATTCAAGTATGATTTGACAGTATGTTTGTGTAAAACTGTTGCATCTTTCTTTTCTGGAGTGTGCTGCGTTATTCCTTCTTTGGGTAGCAGAAATTGGATTCTTTTGATTAGGCAGATCAAATGTCTGCTGAGACCATATGAACATAATGCTGACTGCAGGCAGGATTTACCTTGGGAGCTAAGAGGATGAAACACCCCTACTACTGCTAATTGGCACAGCCTACCCACTCTGGGCTATACGAAATGATATTCACCACATGACTCTCTAGTCCTTGCCCTTCAGATTGGGGCTGTTCCCAGCCTTGCGTACAGGAGGCTCTTGGGGCAAATGTGTGCGTTTATAATTCCTGTTCTATGACTGCTCTGTAATAACCTGTGCTTTGGAGAACAGTCTTGTCAGTAAAGGTTGTAGAGGCAGAACACTTTAAGAGAGTGGACAAAGAAGCACTATGAGAATGGTCAAAGCAAAATTAACTGAGAAAAACTAAAATCTCATCAGAAATGATTGGAGTTTGAAAGGCAGTGTGGAACATACATAGCAAAAACCTCTCCAAATGCTGGTTTTTTTGTATCTTCAGTCTGCTGCTTCAGCATCAGGTTATCTAGTGACGAGGGTTGATTTCATATCAATCACCACAGCTTTCTCACAGTGGGGATAGTATGTGTCATTGTAGCTATAAGAAATTATTTCTACCAGGACAGAAATAATGGTTTACAGTACATCAGCTTGGTTTCAGGATCACACAAGACATAATTTACGTGAGCTCTCATGACAGATAGAAAATGAACCGTAGGTGCTACTGTACTCACGGAAGCTGAGACCAGACTAGAATTTTTTTTTTTAGTGTGAAAAGGCTCTGTTAAAGGGTTTCCATGATTTCTTGGGTTTCTTTGCAGATTAGAGCTGGCATTATTTACTTCAGGAAGCATTTTATAACTGGCCCATTTGATTAATAAAAAAGGTGTCTCAGATCCTCCTGTAAAGATTTAATCTTTGGCTAGCTCCAAGGGCGATTACAGTACGTAATAAGTTAGAAAGGTCTCAGGCTGCCCCAGCAACTCAGCTACCGCGCACAGAGGTGCAATGGAATTAGATGCATGTACAAGTGTGAACTGACTTTTTATTTCTGGTTGTTTCAGTAGAAGCTATGGATCTGGTTGAGAAGTTTTTTGCAAGACTCTGTAACAGGCTGATGCTGGTTTTTAACGGAAAGTTATTACAAATTAACCTAGCCATGAAAGGAGATGGCAGTGAGTGACAAGCTTTTTATGAAAAATTTCTTCAAAAGGATCTGTACAGTCCAGGGTTACATATGTTCAAAGGCACTGGATCATGGAGTAAAGACAGAATTGGTAGTTGCACACCACAGGCCTCAACAGAAGCCTGCTGAAGTCAATTTTTTGTAAAATTCAGCTGGTTTTGACTAGGGATCTAGAATCACAGGAAACTGCACTTCTGGTGCTTCCTTCCAAAAATGGTGTAGAGAAACTGGGTTTAAAGACTGCACAAGCAAAGATTCTGGGATAGTTACTTAGGAGAGAAGATTTAAAGACCCTATATACTGATGTCTATTCAGGGGGGTTTGAGCTGCGAGGAAGATGCGGGGAAGCATATACCTGTGTATGGAGACTTGAGCATTTTCAGGAGGAAGAAGAACCCTTCACCGCAGCACAGGGAAGTCTCCTATAACTTGGAGTAATGGAAGAAAAAGAAAACTGGAGCAAGTAGCAAGAAAAAGTCTTCACAGTGAGAGAGATCAGAAACTGTCCCACAGTGTTTCAGGAGAAACACCGGTATCCTCATACTAGGGGACATTTAAAACCCAGAAGCTGTTGGAATCCACAGTGGAGAACGTTGCTGCTCTGACACAGAGTGAGGAGCTGAATAAATCCCTTTTATTTATCCTGCTTGGAAAAACAAGCTGGATTTCTGCATCCCAAGGTGATGGCACAGAGCCAGCAGACCTAGGAAAACAGTCAGTGAATAAATTTGATTGGCACTTTCAGATTTGCTCAGTATGAAAACTAATGATATCACATTTTAAAAGGAGATGTTTTAGAAAGGAACTGTTCCCATAGAAAAGCTCTTTAGACAAATATATGGATCTGCTTCATTTTTGAAGAATGTTTCCAAGACTGACAACTTGGACATGTGTTGTGGGCTCTGACTGCTGGAAATTTTATCTATTGTTGGAGTACCACAGCGCTGGACATAAGGTCACAGCAAAGTCAGATTCTGTCTTAGCACGGTCACTTATTATAAACCTCAGCAACAGATGAGATTCAAATGCAATTTCAGTGAACCTAGAGCTACGGTTTCCAGTAAACTTATTACTTGAAGGCTATTAGCAGTTCAGTGAGAGCGGAAGTGTAGCACAAAATGTGATATTTGAAAACCTTATTAGAGAACCAGTTTGTAATTCATGGTGAGAAATGCATTTGTTTGAAAAGCGAGAAACTATTTTTAGCACCTGCACAAAATTCAAAAGGGAGAGAGATTGATACAGCGTGTGCAATTAAACAGTCAAATCTAGTGCTTAATTAAATTGTTCAGTTATAAGATGCCACGCTTCCTAAAATCTCAGAAATAATTATTGATCATCAAATACTCTGCCACTTCTGGGTTTGTCATCAGCTGAAACTGGTGAATTATTCATGGATTTCAATTTAATACAGTAAACGCTCTTTCTGGTGATCAGTATGTGTGTCAAATGTCTAAATGTAAGTTTTTTTATTTCTTGTTGTCTCAGTACAAGCCCTGGCTTGCTCACACTGCATGCTTGTCACTCCAGAGTAGGACAAGTCCTGCAGTCTTTTCCTGGACAAAATACTCAATAGCTTCTCTGGAAGGTGGTGCATGAGAAAAGATGGTTTTAGGATATAGAAATTATGGGATAAGGTGGTTTTTTGTCTTTAATAAGCTAAACAGGAGAAGGGAAAAATCCTTCACAGTCAAGTTTCCTTGGAAGAGAAAAGCCAACAACAACTGCTTTAATTTACCACAATGTTTGCATATTTTGCATTATAGTTGTGCAAACAGGAGAGATTTAATCCTGCCTGTAAGCATATCTTCATAAATGCATTATAAAGCCTTCCAGAAAGAATAAAATCAGCTGAAAATATACAGCCCTTGGTAGGCATATCAGATTTATTACTTCTACTCCATTCAGTGAATATTTATAATCAGCACACATTTGCACTTCTTGGTAAGAGYATTTTAGCAAACTTTACATTTAAAGATGTTTTTCTTCCTCATGTCAGTTGGGACTTTTATGTCTGAGCCAATACACGTGAGTATATTTGTGTCTCTRTATGCATGAAGAATGAACCACCAGTCAGAGAATGAGCAAAGAAAGAGCAGGTTATTGGGTCAAAAACTAACTTTATCAACTATTTTCAAATTTACTTGGAGTTTTCTGTCAGTGCTTGGAATCAATGTTAAGGTGGGACCTGCTCACATGCAATGACTGCAACAATAGTTTCTGTGGTGATGTAAAGCATGGTTTATTTTAGCTCTATGATATTACTCCTTTTAATAGAAGTGGCAAAGCAACTATGCTGAGACAGAGAACGGGCTTTTTCCCCCCCCCC
>JAYKAV010002809.1:621567-651436 GCA_035582835.1 Phoebastria nigripes | reverse complement strand
CACTGTTTTCTCTAGTGCTGCAATACCTCTGTGAATGATGTAACTCCTATAAAACTAAACTTCAGGGATAATATTATTCTTGTCAAGCAAGCCTTTTGATTTCTGGGAAGACAGATGAGGATTTTGGCACATCCATGCAGCCTGCAGATACTTTATGTGGATGTTGAGTTTGCGAAATTCCATCCACCTAGGGACTGTAATTATCTCTTCGTTAGAAGCTCTCTCTCTCTTCTCCCTGTGAGGTTTGAATGGGTTCAGACATAGGTAGGATATGTGAAGCATTCTAAAACTGTTGATTTGGAAGTGAAAGAGGGCTGTCAGGAAATGGTGAAAGATGTTGCTATCTTCCCTGACTCCTCTGTATGGACTATTACAGAACTGAAGTAAGGAGATGAAATGTAGACATGAGGCTTACATCTAGGACTCCAAAACAAAGAATTAGGGTCTGGGCTGAGTGACAGGTTGTTGCTTTATTTCTGTCAGGGAGATTTATGAGGAGGTATCTTTCTCCTTTGGTTGTACTGTCAGTTTTCATAGTTGCTCCCCATTGGCTTCTTCAGGTAGTTGCCTGCCTGTTGTGTACCCAGCTGATGCATCTGTTGTCAGTCAAAAGGCTGGACAGAAGATCTGTGAAGGATCAGGTCGAAAACACCACTACTGAGAAACACCTTATTTTGTCCAAATCTGTGAATGGCAATATTGCCCTTTGCACAATGGAGCCACTCTGATACTGCTGTCACAGACCTCCTGCAGCTGCTAGGATGGGGTACAGATGGCTTTCTTCACTGTAATCGCCGCAGAAATTTCACTTGTTTGGTCTACTGCATACGCGCTTTCCAGATATGCCACATCTATGAGGGCTGAAGGGATGGGAAGCTCGCAACACTCTTGTGTGAGGAAGCCCGAGAAGAAGGTAACAAAGCCAGCACTTGCTGCTACACCCTTAATGTGGAGCACAAAATACAGCTTTGGGAGATCACATGCCTGTCATTATATCCTGGAATTTTTGCAGTACACTGAAAAAGCAAGGTTTCTATGGATTTATCCTTCCTGCTGCTCTAACACTCAATTGCTATCAAGTTCTTGTGCAAATTGGAACAGCGAGTGATAGAGCTTAACTATTCTCAAAATAGAAAAAATGTATCTTAAAAAAAAAAAGCATCCAGATGCTTTTTTGCTTTGTTTGAAAACCCTTGTTTTCTTTCTACAAGTTGGAAGTGTGTTCATCGTAAGAGAGAGTGTGTCTGGGCCAAGTTACAGCATTTGACTTCAAAGTATCATTCCAAAACAGACAGCCACTTATATGTCTCCCTGTAAACAAATAGGCAGAAAACCAAGATTTTTCTAAGAAAATCGTCACAAAGGAGAAGTGGCTTAGACATTGCAGTAATCCAGGGTGGTTTGTCTGCTCTTCCTGTGGAGAACTTTATAGCTTGTTTACTATGCTGAAATCTGTCTCTCACTTTACCAACTGCTTCCCAAGATGTTGACTTTGTCTAACAATGTCCCCTTCATTCTTTGCTGTTTTATTTCTTTTCCTACCAGGATTCAACCAGAGTTGTTTGCGTGTTTGCAGTATGCCTCCTTTGTCATTTTTTTTCAGCACAGTTTTCTATTTCTGTCTTCTAGGCTAAGAGGTCATTGCCAAAGATGGTAGGCTGTGCAAAAATTTTGCCTCACCTCCATAAACATGGAGACAGTAATTACACCCAGATATTGGTTCAGTGGAGAGTGACCAAGCAGATATTCAAGTGGCCTCTTTGTTGTAGTGTTTCAAATATTTGAGGCCCAATAGGCGACTTAGAGTTGGTGGATCAACAGCAGCGATGAGTATTGTGACCAGTGGAGTCATGAGATAGATGTATAAATACGCTGTGCCTGAAAGCCAGGAAATAACAGATGTTAGGGTTATAAGCTGGCAACAAACCTCTGGCAAGGTCAGCAATGGCTTTTGCTTTCTCCCAGTCATTGTTTTGCAATTGTTTGTGGTGATGTTGGCCCGGATGGTCTAGAGAAAGCAAGCTATTCTTATCTTAAATGTATGGCTAGTGAATGGGTCCATGCGAAAACAGACTTTGAGCAGATCTATGTTGTTTCTAAACCCATCTGCCCTGAGATTCTTAAAGCTGTAGAGAGAATAAAGCTGTGCTGGTTTTCAAAGGGACCCCAGATAATTTTATGAACTGCAGTCTTATGTTCATTATGATACTCAGGAAAATTAACAAACCCCTCTTATATTCATTCTTTTATGCCAAGGTGAACTTCTTTAAATTCTTGTGAATATTAAACACTAAATTGTTTTCATTTTAGAAATTTTTGTTTGCATGATGATTATAGTGAATTTCATTAATCTATTTAAGAATGTATTCAGATTGAGGTCTCAGTGTTGTTGGCTCATCTTTACTTACAAATCTGGTGTGCAGCAGTGACTGATGTACTAGTTGCTGCTTTCTGGAAATGCAGGCATACTTCGATGTGATGAGTGTTGTACTGTTGATTAAGGAATGAAGACTGCTGATGACTACAGAAACTACAGATAACACACTTAAAAGATACAAAATACTTGTGGTTGAATGTGACCAATATATATCCTGTCTCTTGTGAATATAATCAGGAATGCCTTATTTCAGGGGATCAAGATTTGAAAAGAGCGCGACCTCACTGCTAACAGCAGAACAAGTCAGAGTTCAAAGGAGTATTTGAAATAAAATGTATTCAACTGTAAACTGCAGACCTGTGAGCTCAGATAGGTAAGAAATTTTGTTTCTAAAATCTGTTTTTCAGAGCAAATGTCATCTATAAGATAAAAAATAGGCTTGTTTCTACAGAAAATCCAGATTCCCTAGTGCTTTTTCATGCAAAMCCCCCAGATATTCCAGCAAACTTGCTAACATGACAAAATAGTTGAGGGGTATGAAATTATCCAAACCAAAATGAGGCAAAAAGCTCTGAATTCAATTACAGGCAATCACAATCCGATGCCTGCCCCATCAAGGTAGCATGGCCAAGCCATGTGGCAGCTGCTGGCCCACATCTGGCTTCTCTTCTCCGGTCTGACAACACAGGTTCTCCTTTACAGCTGCTTCCATGAGAGCTTTCCCCTGGCTTGAATCCAGAATGAAGTGCAAATGTGCACCTTTGGCTTTTCAGTGAGATGCCTCGAGTCTTCTGGCTCTGGAATACAAAAAGTGCTATTGTGACTTTAGCCCAGTGATGGCTTCAGCTTACTGCCATTTTCTGTCTATGTCTGGGCTTGGAAGTCAACTGCTGTTGCTTCCTCTCCACACTTTGGCCTCCTTAACTACCCAGGGATGAGCGTTATGAGCATGGGAATAATGAAGTTATATTTGCGGTACTCCTTTCCAAGACTAGTGTGCGAGGGAATGGTGGGAGACAGACTGCCCATAACCCGAGCCTGTGCACAGGAGCAGAGCTGGCTGAACCCTCCAGCAGTCCATGCTGTTTTATTAAGGACAGAATCTGCTTCCTTTCCTGGGGAAGTGGAGGTTCAGAGGTGCTGCCTGCAGCACCCCGTTTTCTCAGTTTGCCTCCTAGCATGGCACAAGTGAGTGCCGACGCAGGTATGTAAGCAGTGCTCAGTCCTTAGCAATAGTCTTAAAAAGCAGTGGTGCCAACCCTACCTCTTTTGAATTCTTCCTTCTGCTGAATTMATTTACTGATTCAAACACTGCTAAGTCTAAGTGGTAGTGTTTTTTCCTTTCCTCCTGAAACACCAAATCAAAGCAAAACCAAAACACTTTTCAGCAGGAATACTGTAAGATAGAGAGCAGAAAGCTTTTGAATTTTCCCAGGTAAAATTGGGGGGGCGGGGGGAAATCTATTTCAAGTTGGGTTTAATAGAATTAAGATATTCTGCTGTAGTTGGTCCCGTCAGAATGTGTCATGTCAGTTCACTGTGCATTTGCATCTGCTCAGCTTCCATGGTCCCATGTAGGAGTTTGGTTTTTTGCATCTCATTTTGCTGTTCCTTCCTGGGGTCCTTTCCTTAGCTGGATTATACCTCCTGTGATGTAGCATGAAGAACTTCTGCCGACTGTGACTTTGTAGAAATCCCATGATTGCTGTACAAGGTTGGAGGTGGAGATGGGCTGGGCATTGTCTTGTCAGGAAGATTAAAGCCTGAGGCTCTGACATTGCAATTCCCAGAAGGCACTTAGGTGGATATGGCTTACCATCGAGACAGACTTCCAAAAAATAAATATGTAGACACATTTAATTTATTTTGGGAGTGGAGGGAGTGTGTTATTTTCATTCTGTAAACTGTTTTATATTTTGGCTTTTTTGTCCCATTTTTGGGAGTCCACAAAATAAAAAAAATATTTTTTTAATCTGCTACCTACTAGTAATCCTAGTTAGCATGTAAAAATCTGAGATCACTACTTCAGGTCACAAGCTTGATTTTAATTAGCATTCCATTTATTAAAATACTTTTCCTAAGGTGTATCTTTCCATTTAGAGATATTGCAAGGAATGAGGGAGGGAATTCTCAAAGCACTGATTAGCAGGTAATGTCAAATCATAATTCTGGCACGACTTACTAAAACTTTAGAGTCAGGGGTCTATTTGGATTTTCCCTATGCATTTTTCCCATTTATTTCCTGGTGGTAAAACTTGGCATGTATAGTTGCAGCTTGGGACCAATGATGTACCAAATATTGTTTAGATTTTTTTGTGATCCTTTACAGTTATATGACTAAACAGCATGACTACTGCTGCCTTTTTGCTTTTATAAGCTTTCTGGCAGTTCTAAGGCAAAACATTTGCGGGTAAGTAATATTTATTGGTTTTTTTAATCAGAGTATAGGATAGTGGTGTTACAACGTTGGTAAAGCCCCTGCTGCTGGGTCCAGACCACATTGCTGTATCTGGGCTCCACATACTTGCCTCTCGCAGGCTTCCTGAAACGAAGCAGGCTCCAGGCAGCTGCATCTCACCTTTGTGGCTGCCATCCAGAGGTGCAGGTCCTCTGTTTAGGACTTTCTCCTACGACTGAGACAGTGTCTTCCACAGCTTGGGTTAGTCTTACTTTCTCTAGACTCTCCAGTAGAGTAAGCATGTTTTCCAGAGGACTATTTGGGTTGCAGCTAGGACACTAGATACTGAAACAGGTCATCTACAAGCTTTACAAAGCCTATGATACCAGTCCTTCTGTACAGCACAAGAAACAGCCTGTCTATGTTTTGGATACCCAAATTGGCGCTCTCTGTGTTTACTCCCAGAAACACGTGAGCAATATGCTGGAGATAGTTGAGCTGAATGCCCTGCAGGGCAGGACTGGTCCGAGATGGTAAATCTACCCTGTAGTGTGCTGTCATGTGTGGACTTCAGGTTGGTTACTGGCTTTCAGAGGTCTTCATCCATTATGCAGTATAGATGCACTCACAGAAATCAGAGAAACAACCTGAGTACATTTTCCTGCCTCCGATTTTTTTTGTTACTCTTCAGTGTTTTGGGGTTTACGTCAGAATCTCTGGAACAGTCTGGCTTTGACAAGGTTTCTTCAAGTTTCGGAGTCTGTCCCAGAACTGTGACTCTAAATCTACTAGCAGGCTTCCCTGTAACACGTTCCTTTTCCCTTTCTCGGGTTATATGATGAGGCTGATAAGCCATTGAAGATTCCCAGCAGACCTSTATGGTTGCCTCTCCATGGAGTGCAGTCCGACAATCTGGTTTGCACTGGATGGCAACTGCGTTTTTCCCTGTAAGCTTTCCAACTCAGCTCACCATCATCAACAGCTAACAGACCTCCTTTGTTAGCCTTGCCTCAGATGCAGGAGTCTTGCTAGTCATGTCCTGGGGGTTTTATCTCAATATGGAAGCACAAAATGCATTTGAAATGGAAAAAGAAGTTTCCAAAGCAGTTGGTAGTCTAACACAAGGGGGGGAGAGAGAGAGAGAAACAATCCCTGTGAACAGCCGTAAGGCTTAGACATACAGACAGACATAGACAGATTTACCACATTGGCACTAATACTTTCAATCTTTTTACAAAAAGAAAATATTGCCAAGATGCTAATGTATACACATGGTAGCAATATGTTCATGAGGAAGTGTAGTTAATTACTGGAGCTGGGCTGTATGGACTGTGTGTTACACAGATGGACTGTACGATACACAGGCACTTTTTAAGTATGCAGATTCCTACTGAAATGGCACAGCTTAATGACTCACTTGGATTAAAGCTGCTACAACCTATTGTCCCAATAATCCAGGATTTAAGCATGCTGTAATTGCATGTATCATGCATGAAAGAGCAATTTGTAGCTGTGGAAAGTTTAACACTGCTCCTAGCTACTTGGCTTTCTGTTTTCTTTATGCCGAAGTTTGAGTCTCAGCTGTGTTTGTCACACACAAAGGCTGATTCCTTTCCTTACTCTTACTATTGCAAACTACAAGTAACTCTGCTGAAGTACATGAAAGGGGAGCCAGCTTGGGTCTCTTCAGCAGTAAGATACTGCTTGTCAGTGGGGTCTGCTTAGTGTCTTGCACTGCAGGTTGCCACACATGAGCCTTGCTTGTTTTTATTCTCTGTCATAGAATGATTTGGGATAATAGGCAGACCCCATCTGTTCCCACTTTAGGACGCTTTGCTTTCTTTTTCAAAATCTGCCCATAAATAAACACACAGAGAAAAATACTGGGGTGTGAAGCACGCACCATGGGGTTAGCACAGAAGGTCCTGCTTCATGTCTACCAGCACTGACATGCGCAGCTATTGCAGCATATATCGTACCTGACATCCAACATCACCTATGCAGCTCCTTCAGGCCTAAATTTGAGTGTTACTGGAAAGGGCTGGATGAATGGAAAGTTAACCTTCTGCAGGAACTGCTCCCTTCCTCTCAGATTAAGTCAGGGCATCTCCATAGCTGCACTATTTTGCTGTGCCAGGTTCATACTGAGAGTCTGCACTGGGTCGTGCACAGATTATGGAGGTGATGTGTGGGGCGAGAGGGTGTGTTATGTATCTTCTGGCACACGCACGGCTGGGAAAGTATAATTGCTTTCACAGCACTCGAGGGAAGACACTGCTTCATCCTCATTTTTGGCTGTGGTAGGGTGGGGAAGGGACTTTCTGGGGTCAGGGGACAGTCCTCCATAGCGCAGCTGTCATTGAAAAGGGTTTTGTCAAGGCAGGGGACAAGGTGCAACTCAGGAGGATATATTTGCAGCTGCCTGCATGCCTGTAGCATTTCCTTTACTCCACTGTGAATTCTGCCCTGTGGCGTTTTAGGGTTTTCCGTATCCTGAGGTGCAGCTGATTATTGCAAAGAAGCTGCCTGACGCTGTTTCCGTCACAGCCAGACTTCTCGTATCAGATTAGCGTTCCCTGTAAGCACCGTGGAATGGGAGGTCTGAACCTAGCCTGGTGTGAGTGATTGTACATCAGTATTACCTAATTCTTACGGTATTAAGGTAATTAGGAAACATGAGACTTCACAAAAATAGACAGCTTGTTGTACTGAGAGTATCAAAGGCGTTTCTTCTCCCATGTCAATTTGAACAGTGCTCTTGGCTACTACATTACAGTAATCAGCTTAGCTAAATTTGTTTTGCATGTCTGATGTTAATGAATGACTGGTTGTTATTCTTTTAGGTTGAAATCCACTGCATCTGCATAAAACAGGGAAGTTAGCAGTCAGACTCCAGAAGTTGCAAGGCAGAGGAGGGGCAAGGARTTGAAATCCAGACTCACAACAAGCGTGGGGCTGCAGGAGAGCACCCTGGTGCATGTCACTTTGGGCTAGTGCAGCAGCCACATGTCCATCACATCCAGGTGTGAAAACCTTTGGGATCTGCACAAACGTGTATTATGGCCCCATTAAACCTTTGAAATGGTTCCTTTCTGGTTAAGACAAACGTTGGAGATGTAATGGTTGTATGTTACGGTGCCTACCTGAGTGTGCCATTCGTTCTCCTCCCCTTTCCCTCTGCTCCAGGGTTGGTCTTACAGTATGTGGGGCTTCTGCTGTCATCACTTATGGGCATTTTCCAAATGTAGTAAAATGAAGAAACGATGGAAAAGTAAAGTCTCTGGTTAGAAACACACCAGCTGGATTGAGACAGTTCACACAAGATGGAATTGTAGGCAGGCTTTTTTCAGATGCTTTTTCTAGTTGATCCAATTTATAATCTGTCCCTGCAAACATGCCATTTCTAATGGGTTCCATATGCCTCTAAGCCTTCCTGTTATTTCCTACTTTAAGGATTGCTCTGTTCAGCAAGAAGTCTGCCACTCTGCAGCTTGTCTAAGGTTTTTTTTTTGAAAACCCCAAACAAAAACTGGAAGAGGGCCTAGGATTGGATGCCACTTTTACAGTCATTCCTCACAGCTAACCTCGACCTCCATTCTGATGCTGCTGATGGCAACACAAAGAGTCTGTTTAAAACACTATGGATGCTAATGTAARCAAGGGAGGTTGAGGTGTTTTGGCAGCCAGAAGTGGCCACAGTAATAGAGACTGTATGAGGAGCTCAAGGTGTCCACTTGCTGGTGGTGCTATAGTGCTTACCATTTTCCTCATCCATAATTAAATTTTTTTTTTTTTTTTTACACTGAGTCTCTAAACTGCTGTCATGCTGAATTATTTCATCCTGATTCCAGAGAATGGTTCTGTAAATACTCCTCTCGGCCACTTTTTATGGTCTGTGAGCATGGAGGGGTTTTGAAAGCTCATTGCTACTTTACTGCCCACACATTTCCCCATCTATTCCCTATTTTGCTGCTGTCTCCTCCTCCCTACATTAATCCTCCATTAACATCGTAAGGCACTGACGAAGGATGCCAAGGTCACTCCTGTGCCAGCAAGCTTTTGCAGCTATGGACAGTCACGTCTTAACGCTGAGTATGCCAGTTTTGGTTTTCCTCAAGAGGAGATTCCAGGAAAAATATCACTGCCAGCTGAGCTCCTGAATTCCTATAATTTTCCTACTGAAATGAGGGAATTCTGCAAAGCCAAACAGCCTGGCCAAGACTGAAGTCCTCTCCCTTCTGTGCCATTTTCAGTGTCTAACCAAGGAAGGTTCCCTAGTTAATAATCTGCTAAATTCCAAATTAATGCAATTAGTAGTTTGATAAGATGGAAGAAGCGGGGATCTGAACTGCCTCTGGCAATGTCTTCCCATCTCAGGTGACCTCTCTTCCTCAGTTCTCTCATCTGATACCATTTAAAAGAAACACCTCTACTTAAGGCACCTACGTAGGCTTATGATGGGAAAAATCAGTATGTTGACATACGAATTACTATTTTTAATTTGTATTAGACTAGCTGCTACAGCTTGTAAAGTGCCACACGAGGCATTTTACAAACAAATTGTGAGAGGGAGTCCCTGCCAACATAGAGTTTATGATCCAGACAGACAAGATAGACCAAACGCGAGAGAAGGCAAATGCCACCTTTATTTTGCGTCTGCRGAAATTGAAGCCCTGAGAGATAGTTTCTTCAAGGTCATAGGAAGCCTCAGTTCAGAGATGCATGGATTGAATCCCCACTTCCCGAGTCCTGGGAGGTTTATTCTAATTATTCACTAGACAAGCATTTCTCCTAAAATACTCTGTAAGTTCCTCAAATTAAATTCCCCACAGAAAGTAGAAGTTTGAATAGGAGTTGGCTTTTTTAAGTGACTTGCAAACTCAGAGCAAGACACCTATTAAGGAGCCATTACAAAAATCAAGTTAGTCTTCTGAGGAGGATAGTTTTTAATTAACATAGAGCAATCTTGATTGGATTCAGTGGGCCCAATTCTTTACTGTATTTGCAGTCTGTATATTCTGAAATAACCAAGTTGTACAAGCTTATTACTGCCTAGAGCTGGGTGGGCTTGCTCCCTGTGAAAATTCAGTGTCTAGCAGCTGGGACATTAATGAGAAATGGAAGAAATGCAATTTTGCCCTTTTAAAGAAAGAACCTTCTCGCCTGCAAACCCAAGAATATTAGCATGAGATGTGGTTTGGTTTGGCTGAAACATGACAAATGGGAATCTAAGCTTCCATGAGCTACCTCTGAAAGAACTCATCCCCAGGCATGTAGAATACAAGCCTGTCACTTTTCTTTGACTGATTTGTATTCAGAAGGGACAGTAAAGGAGCTTAATTGTATATTTTGCCACATTAACAGCAGTTAGCTTGTCCAGACCACAGAACTATCCAACTGTTGTGAACTGGGCGGGAGAGTGTCATGGTTTAACCTCAGCTGGCAACTAAGCCCCACACAGCCACTCACTCCCCCCTGGTGGGATGGGGGAGAGAATCAGAAGAGTAAAAGTGACAAAACTCGTGGGTTGAGATAAAGACAGTTTAATAGGTAAAGCAAAAGCCGCGCATGCAAGCAAAGCAAAACAAAGAATTCATTCATTACTTCCCATCGGCAGGCAGGTGTTCAGCCATCTCCAGGAAAGCAGGGCTCCATCACGCGTAACAGTTACTTGGGAAGACAAATGCCATCGCTCTGAACGTCCCCCCSTTCCTTCTTCTTCCCCCAGCTTTAGATTGCTGAGCATGACGTCATATGGTATGGAATATCCCTTTGGTCAGTTGGGGTCAGCTGTCCCAGCYGTGTGCCCTCCCAACTTCTTGTGCACCCCCAGCCTTATCGCTGGTGGGGTGGTGTGAGAGGCAGAAAAGGCCTTGACTCTGTGTAAGCCCTGCTCAGCAGTAACGAAAACATCCCTGTGTTATCAACACTGTTTCCAGCACAAATCCAAAACACAGCCCCATACTAGCTACTGTGAAGAAAATTAACTCTACCCCAGCCAAAGCCAGCACAGAGGGGAACTATTCTTGTAAAAGGTCCCCAGAGATTCATATTTATAAATTCTGTCTAATAGCTATTTAATATCAACAAGAATATGTCAGTATCAACAAGTGACAAATTAGTACTCGAATAGAACGTGTTAAATCTTGCATAGCCATCACTGACTAATGAGGACTGACCTTTGCTGCAATATATACAGTCAGTTTATTAAAGCAGGGACAGAGCAATCTCTAGGCCTTTGGTCAATCTAGGTTGCTCGGGGCTGAGGAATTTCCATTTAAAATATCTCTTCAGGTGATAAAGACTGATTCAATAGAGATCGGCTAATAAAGAAAGTGCTGGAAGCTACTATTAAATTCTAGCTTCTGTCAGCTTAACAGCAAAAACTTTTAATGAGGAAACCATTAAAGTTGACCTAATGAATCAGAAATGCTTTTCCTTGCTGGCTAATTATAGAGTGCCTAGAATATCTTTCAACATATGTAATTTAGAAAATACGGATCTATTGAGTCCCCCTGCTCTTGAAGGAAACCTGTTGCATAGCAGAAAACTGGAAAATGCTCTCCTGGGAGGATGCAGAGTTTGACCTGGATTCACCAAAGAATCGCCGTGGTCAGGTCGGCTGGGTGTAGAGGACATGCAAATGGATGAAATTAGTGGTTGATATGTATAAATATTGCTTTGTGTGAAGCGCGATGGTTGTGGAGGAACACAGTAGGACATATGATGTACAAGAACGATTGCTGCATGCATCTGGTCTGGAAAAGAGCATTATGATAATGTCCTAGTCAGTAAAGTAGAAAATATATCAAGATACCCTGTTTACAATTACAATGTGAGGTGAGGCATCAAAGGATATCACTGAAGATGATGTTTGCTGTTTGCTTAAAGTTTTTCTTCTTTTAGCAATATATTCTGGCAGCAACATTTTCTTTTTTTGTGACCTGGGGRAAGTTCATCGATATTACAGTAACATCCAGAAATCGAAGCCTTGATCAGATTGGGCACTTAAGAACCCAGCTAAGAAATAGTTTCCACTAGTGTTGTCACTTCTCAGTTTCCTTTCCACAAAATCTTAATTTCTAAATAGACAGGATAGATAAAAGAAGGGAACTATTCCTGTTTGGCAGACATRAAGCACAGAGAAATGAAATCATTTATCAAAAGTTGCAATGGAAATTTGCGCTGGAGCTAGGAACAGAACTCAGATTTTAGAAGTCTTAATTTGGAAATTGAACTGCAGCCTCAGTCTACGTATGGGGGATGATTTATGATTATTGTAATCTATTTCCTTTTTCATATGAAACTTCCTGCATTACTAGGTCCAGTCTGGGTTTTTCCCTTCAATTCCTAGTCTACAGAGCTCAGACATAGATAAAACATATTTCCAGGATATTCAAGGTCTTAAAGAACCCTGATAGACAAATGTAAGGTGTTTGGGTTTTTTTTATGTGATGTGTCAAAATGTGGTTCACAGTAAAAATCACAACCCGGTTTACGGAAGTTTCAGTTTAAGAGAAAACCCAGATGTGCAACATACTATAAATAAAGACCCCTGTGTCTGTGACTTGCACAACTCTAAACTCCTTCCCTCTGTGATTAAAAATCAAAACCTTAAGTTAAAAAGTGAAAGGTGCATAAGTTGTGGATACAAACCAAGTGAGATGAGGTGGAAGGGGCACTGCAGTTTTAAGCTGCAGCAAAATACAAGCAACTGTTTGGAACAAAAGCCTCCTGTTTTCAGTGCAGTGCTGTACTCAGATTTGAAGATTTTAAAACCTTTATTTAAGAGAATAAAATATAAAGTAACTTCTTGCTTGGTTTGTGGTAGATTACTGTGGTTTTAAAGCTTAACAGGGGCTCCTAGGAGTTAGGAATTATTCTCTATTAAAGTAACATGTTTACTCTGGGGTTTTTTGTAGAATGAGAGAGACACATCTGAAGATTTCCTTCCAAATTTCTCCAGAGTTAGTATCAAGCCAGCTAAACTGAGCAATGCTGCTGTATGTTCCAGTAAGCTCCTGAGGGGGTGATGGTGTTGGGGTTAAGGCTTAAGATGGGTGAGTTCTTTAGAGCAACCACGTCTTCTGTAGGAGTGAGTGGTATTACACCATGCACTGGTTCCAGTACTCTGTTGGTGCTGGAGTTGCCCCGGGGATTGGAGGTTCTGTGGCATGTCCCCCACAGGGGCTCATCATATCCCACAGGTGTCCCAAGGAGGTCTTCTTGCAGGGGAAGTGATGGCTGGAGGTAGAGACCTGAGAACCAGGTTCACTGCAGAGCCCAGGCTTGTGGTGTGCCAGGCTGCTGGCACGGGCAGTGCTGTAAGTGGAAGCAACTTTTGTGTAGGTCTAAAGTCAAATGGTTATACTGTAAGCTGGTTTGGTCATACCATGCTGACCACATTGATGTCAGCTGGGGGCTATTAATGCCTAGTGCTGGCTGTAGCACAACTGATCTTGCAGCCTCATTGATTTAGCCATTGACATAGGCACAAGCATCCAGTCCTCTGCCCTGTCATGACAGAGCTGTTGACTGTGCTGTCTTCCCTGGGGGCCAGCTGGTTTCCAGGCAGTGAGTATTTGTCCATCTTTAGCCAGGTCTTGGTCTTCTTTGCAGGGCTGGCATTTGTAAACCAGATATTCCTTCATGTGCCCAGCCTGCAAACACTTGGACTTATTGCCGTTGATGCTAAACTGCAGCTTGGGAGCTGATGCGCCTCATTAAGACCAGACCTTTTTAAAAGATATGCTTAATGCCTGCAACTTCTCTCCTGCTCCAGCAGATGCTTAGATCCTAGGATCTCCAGTTAACATTTTTTTGCTGATATCTGTGGCTACCAGACTAGGGGGACAGGCTGCTCTTCTGTGCTGGGCATGCATGAAATATGGCCCTAGCTGTGGGAGGGATGGGAAGCGGAGCCGACTGTCTGTCTTGCATCCCGTAACTGAGACTTGACAGACCAGGCTCCGTGCCAGCCTTCTGGAGACCCCCTTGGCAAGTACAGTCGAAGGGAGCTGTGATGGATGGTGAAGAGGGTCCATCTTTACATTAAGGTAGGAGCCAGCGCCAAGTGGCTAAGTTGGCAGTCCTGTGTCTTTTACTCAAGAGACTTGCCATTACAGTGGTAAAGATCCAGCTATACTTAATTTCTTAATATTTTCTTCATGCTTGCAAATGCCACATATCCAATACAAATAAATTTCCTTTATCCTGCTCTCTTAAGAATTTGAATGATTCAAACTTGGGACGCTCTTCCTTTGTTCTCTGCATTTTGAGCCTTGAGGATTATGTGTGTCCTGAGCTTCTTTGTCAGGAACTTTCTTTCCTAATTGCATAATTCTCTATTATTAGCTCTAAATGTCACAAGGATTCACAATAGTATCCCAGATTTTTTCATGTGGGGTTCAACTCTGAGGCAAATCTGCAGTGCGCTATTTTAGAAGCAACTTCTGTCTAGTTTTTCTGTGTGTTATTTGAATTTCAAGTGAATACATAATTGCACGTAGAACTATTAAGAAGATTTATGGTTCTGTGTATTTCCTGTGTATTTAACATCCCAGAATTTTGCACTGGGCCTTCTGGTACTGTTTATTTACTTAGGGTTGGTTTTAGGCTATAGGCATTAATAATTTTATGACTGAGTGTTCCTAACAGATGGCTTTACGGGCTGTAACAGCCACCAAAGAGCAGTGCCAGGGAGCAAAATGAAACCATATATAATACAAACAGTTGTGTGCAGGCTTGCTGTAGGTCACAGAAATACCTCATTTATTGAATATCCTTCTGTAAAGGAGGGTTAGAAACACCAGCTAAGAATGGAGCCAAAGGGACTCCCTCTGGATAATATTAGTGGTACATTATTGTGACTTGGAGAAGTGCATAATTGGTACCAGTCAAAGGGGCCCTCCTCCCTCTCCCTCCTCCCTTTTTGAGTGTCTCACTAGAAAAGGCCTATAGATTCATGGCTTGTTATAAGTTAGCGTGTGTGTTTGCGGACAGTATATGGTCTGTTACCCCTGAAAATAAGAGTTTATTGACTTTCAGGGGACTGTGCAAAGAGGAAAGGAGCACATGCGATGGAAAGTGGTCTGACCTATTTGTTGTGGAAGTCAATGGGGAGAGTGGTACTAGACTGTTCTTCTGTGCCCTGTAAATCTGCAGGCAGTACATTGTGGTACCTGGTAGGTAGTTTTTTCTTGTATCTGTTCTGTGTTAATGTTCTTCTAGATCCACGGGAAGAATCCAAGTCTGTAGGCCAGTGAAAGCTGAGACACAGACTCACCAACCTTTTTTGATAATTATTTTAAAAGAAAGTTTATGCATATTGACATGAAAGAAGCTTATGTGTATCAGCATGAAAGCAGCATATTATAGGCTTGTAATCTAGAAATCCTTTTGGGCGTATGCCCAGCTCTTCTGGTGGAACTCAAAGGTCTTGTGACTCATTGGCAGCCTCTGATACTCCAAGTCGGGGACTTATCATTGATCCCACAGAAGTAGTGCCAAGGCTTACCTTATCTTGACAAGACTGGATTACATTCAGCTGCATCTCAATAACTTACAGAAATTACAGATATCTCCTGCATAAATGGAGATGTAACAACTTGTAGCATGATTAGGGGATCTCAGACTATTGCCCACCCTTTTAATGACTGCAGAGACCACAGGAGGCAGGAAAAAAGAAACCACTGGGTCTTCTAGATAACTTGACTGGCTTAGTAATCGTGGTATGAATTTATCATCTGTTTGTGCTTTTCAAAATACCACAGGCAAAGAGAGAGGAAGAGAGGGAAAGGGAAGAAATAAAGTGCTATGTGATTTCTTGAGGTTTAACTTTGCTGAGCTGGTCTATAAGCAATGCGATGAGGATGACTTGTAGTAAAGATGTTGTGCAGCATGATTAGGAAAAAAAATAAAGACCCATTATGCTAATCTTTTAGGAAGAAGAATTCTTGTACTAAAGCCAGTGGTAATCTTTACAGATTTCAAATTGTACGGCCTTTGAAAAATGCATGGTTCTTGTTTAATCATTTGGGAACACCTTGGGCCAAAGGAGTGTCAATTCACTGAGTAGTTCTTGTTGACCAGAACACCTGTGTAAATTCAGTGTAAGGGAGCAGGACATTAACCTCCTCTTCTTTCATATATATGACCTGATGAGAGGGATAGAGAAGTCTGATGGTGTAGTTCAAGTTGCTATACATTCGAAATAGCTTGAGTTCTGCTTATGCTATATGAAAAAATATTTGAAGAATAAAGGGAAAATGATTTCTTTTTTCATTTAAGTGGAGTAAAATAAATCTCAGCACTGAGATTAAGCCTTAGTAGTAGATGTCATTATATATAGGAATGCACATGTAAGAAAGTGCTTAATAATCTGCCATCAATGCAGGGGCTAAATTTAGCTTTTCATATTTCACTGTAAGCCATACTGTCACCAAGCTCTGGTAGTTCCTTCTTTATCTGATGGCTTGACCTCTTCTGAACCATTAAAAAAGATATCTTTTCCCTGCAGTAGCCTGGTTTTAAAATGTCACTCATTATGAAGCAGATTCAAATCAGATTCCTGGATAGTGGGTCTTCAGTGCTGTCTCTGAAACTTTAAGTGATGATTATGTCAGAAGACTGGAAGCTGATTTCTATGCAGATGTCAACAGAAGCCCAATCATAGCCCTACAGTAGGATTTGAGACTGGTACACTTCACATCATATGTTTTTACACTTGCTCAGGACCAGAAGAATTATTAGCAGTTTCGTTTTGTCTATAATGAAGTCACACTGTGCCCAAGTGTGCTACTAAAGAAACAAATCCTCAAAATACTTGTCTAGAGATCATGAATGCAGCAACTGTATGGAGAAACTGATTATCATGGGTAGGTGCATGCAAACTTGCAATGTGTAGAGTCATTCCGTGGTGGTGAAGACGTGGAGGTGGGAGTGTCGTTGATCTCTTAAACTGGCAAGGGACGCTGGTTAGTGGCAATGCTATGGAGCAGTTTCTTCTAGAAAACATTCTCTGATTGTCCTGGTAAACATGACATGATCTTTGTGCAAAGAGGGGTACTGCACAATCTGCTACCAGCTGATTCACTGCATGAAGTAGATAATCCTCTGTCCTTCCCTTAATATCAAATGAGCTGATGGGAGGACAGCAGACTCAGGTTTGCATTTTGCTGTTGCTGGGAGCACTTACTAGGTCTTTCTACCTGGTGCCCCCCAGTACTGTGGGGTGTCTTAAAGGTGGCCAGCTATTTCATGAGAGGTTTCAGCTTGCCACGAACGCAAGCCATGGAAGTTTCAAGCTTTTAGTTGCTTTCCTTAAAAGTTTTTGGTGCCCTTCAGGGAAAACATCCAGCATTGATAAATTAGCTACTTGCTAATTTATAGATGCTAATTTATAGTTGAATGCTACTTGCTTTTGAATCCTCTCTGTTTTTTCTCTTGATAGCAAGTGGTAAGAGAGTTGCCAAATAAAGAATGTTAGCAATCCTGATGTATCAGCTCTGGTAGATGTTTCTATCAAATAATGCTGTGATCATTTGGGATAAAAGCTAATAGGACTGCATTCTCTGGGGGTCATTTCCATGTTACATATTAGTTTCTGCAGATTCTGATGGGCTCTTCTGAGGTATCTAGATGGGTACGTTATTTAGCCACATTCCCTCTGCCCCCCNGCCCCAATCCACATCCAGCAAGGGCCTTTTCCAGCAGTTGTTAGAGGTAGGTAACTTGCTGCGTGCTGTGGGTGTTGGATTATAAGGTCCTGTTTGCCTCCTCCCTAGGTTGGATACCCAGAAGCCACTTTTATCTTTCTTTTTTCAACCTGCTGCTGTGTGGTCCTTTTGAATAACCTTACGTCTGAATTAAAAAGAGCAAGGGAGGGAGAGGGATGCTTACAAGAAGGAAACATTTTGCTGACGTTTGCAGGGTAAATGTAAACATGAATAGTAGTGCTATGTGTACGCCTTTCTAGTACAAACAGCTCAACATGCAGTATGACAGTTAGCATAAATATAAAATATTCATACCCTGTTCAAGTATGCAATGATGAGCTCAAAGAACATCCCTCTTTCACGAGCTTGTCAGTGTATTATTCATGCTCTGTACAGTTGATATCTTCAGACAGTATTTTTAATGTGCAAATACTCAGAAATATGTCTTATTTACACTTAATTTTTGTGAGACTTGCATGAAAAATGGTGCTGATCCTCACCTTGTATGCTGTGCATGAGGATTAAAAAGTCCAGCCCTCTCTTTTGGGATACGTGTATCTTGATTTAGATTAGGCTTTTTTTAAGCTTATTGCTGCTAGGGTGGTCTTGAGTGACTTTAATCACTCAACTCTTAGCGAGATGGCAATGTTGTGATGTGATGGGCATTACTAATATTGTTTATTGCTCTTGTTACCATTTTCACAAAATTACCTGGGATTTTTCATGTGCAAAGCAGACCATAACCTGAGCTAGGGTAAGTCTGTACAGTTCCAGTGACTCGGTATTGCTCTAACAACTTCCATTTGGCCACTTGGGGCAAGTAAACCACTTTTTATCCAGTTCAACTATGGAAATGAGGTGTCTGAAATCACCCTGTATATACAAATACGTATTCCCCAATTCTCCCATAAATGTTTGAACCTGTTGTGTAACTTCAACAAAATACAACGGGGTAATAGGAAGCTGCAAAACACTGAATTCTTATGAAAATCAAGTACAATTTTTAACCTCCAAAATCATTAGTTGAGCCTGCCACCAACTAAGAGATGGTAAATCATTTGCTCTGTCYGGTCACTAACTGCTGGTGTCCAGCTGATCACTTGGGAGGCACACAGTGCTTAGACTCCTGGTCAGGGAGTGTATGTGTAGTTTGGGGCAGACTGCAGCTCAAACCATCTCTTGCCCAAGGGGGAAGTTAAATAAAAATAAGCTTCTGGTGGTAAAATGGAAGTGATGGGGTCTCAGGCTGTTACCTTAGTTAAATTAATTTAAAAAAAAATCACTCAGCCGTGAGGAACAAATGAATTGAAAATAAAGCATCATTCATTTCAGTGCTCATGGGACTGTTACTGCCACACTTTTTGCCTT
Source organism: Phoebastria nigripes (assembly GCA_035582835.1). Lineage (NCBI taxonomy): Eukaryota > Metazoa > Chordata > Aves > Procellariiformes > Diomedeidae > Phoebastria > Phoebastria nigripes. The sequence continues at coordinate 632,577 of JAYKAV010002809.1, read as the reverse complement.
TTCCACATCCTGGCTTTATCTTGCAATGACTTCTTACATCATGGTCAGGAATGAGTGTAATCCTAAAAAGTCTGATCCAGGTCAAATTAAATGCAGACCCCACACTGATTTCTAAAATGCCATGATTCCATCATTTGTCTTTCAGTATGTTTGCACAAGGCTTCACTCAATGGGGCTCTGATTTTTGACTCAGGCTTGTGCGTACATGATTAATGCACGTCATTTTTCACTACTGTCATATGGAAAAGAATTTCAAAGAGGAGGATTTAAAGTTAGTTGCCTCTGTCTAAATAGACATAATTACAAAGAACAGCTTCACTTTCAGAGATGATCAGTACCCTCATGTTCTAGTGGTGTCAGAGCTATAAAAACAGAACACTTCTTAGGGGCTGAAATATGGATTTTTTGCTGAGCTGAGCTTCCTTCAAGATGGGAGTCAAATTTTATCCATGTTTTTTTCTCCAAATACTTACTATTTTCATGCCCAGTTGAGTTTGCATAATAACCAGACAGAAATCAATCTCTAACTTTCACTGTTTTCCAAGATGCATTCTTATGCATATTCATTCTTTAATAATCTTTATTCAATGTTAAATCCTCTTTGTAATTTGGATCCAACAATAAGCAATATTTATTAATGATCTTTCACATATGAACTGGAATAGGATGTTACCATGATAAAGAAATTGTAATGTGCAACTGTGCAATTTAAACTACTCTCTTGCAGTACTACAGATCAAACTTCTGTGTAAGGCAAGTTTATTTAAAAATAATAATTAGTACAAAAGACAAATTGATTCCTTTGTTTTGGCTGTTAGATGAAAACACTATGTGAAAAACTGGATGCCAAAGCAACCTTATGCTCTCAAAAAACCCCTGATATATCAAATGGCTCTGAAACTAGGTTAGTCATCTGCTGGTGACATTTCACAACTTCACGCCTGGATTCCTTAACATTAGAGAAGTAAAAGGTCTAGTCTTCAAGGCATCTGGGTAATGAGAAAGGAAGCTATCTACATTTGTGGAACAAAAGTTTGTAACTTCTGACTCGCAGAAGACACTAAGTGGAGGTAGAGGATTATTCCATCAAGAGAAATCTAGGAGCCATCTAAACAAAAAAGAACAAGGAAAGGCAGAAAGCATTTATGCAGTGAGAATGCTAGAGAGAAAAGATCTAGAGATGGCCCTAGAATTAAATGTATACTTGGCATCATCATTTCAGGAAGGATGACAGTACTGACCACGGACTCAAAGGCAAGTGATCAAGAAAGTGGAAATGATATCTACATTGAAGGCAGTTGCAGGGTTTAATATGCTCAAGCCTGAGGACCCAGATAATCTCTGCCTCAGCCTTTGGGAGAGATTGCTTTATAAATTGGAAATTTTGGCAGCAAGGATTTCTACTGAAGCCATCTAAGAGTGAGAAGATAATACCAAATCTGATACATATACTGAAGAAATGGTGGCAGATTATACTATACTACAAGTTGAAGGCAAAGATATTTGAATACCTGAAGGTAAATAGGAAATGGCATAAAATGTATCATTGGTTTATCAAAGATAGATTTTTTACTAGACTAACATAACGGTGTTTCTTGGCTAAACAGACAATTTCTAGATCAAGACAATGCGATATTGTTCACTGTAACATTCAGTACAATGCCACATGGGGACCACTAGTTAGACTGGAGAAGATGACATTAAGAACAAAAACAGGGGCAAAGGAGATTAATTCAATCTGGAAGAGCTGCCAGGAAGGGCCACTAGGTTGTTCAAGGGGGATGATGTGTTTTACTGTAGGAGCATTGCTTAGCCTACCAACAGGAATCTGGGTTAGTAGGTCTTTGCTATCTAGGATAACATCAGGACACGGCACCTGGAAGGGAGAAGAACATTTTAGGGTGGAAAGTAGGTCTTTAACAATCAAAATAGTGTGGTTCTGGATCACTCTGCTGAACAGAGCAGCAAGGGGAAGGAAAGCCTTTTATCCTTTTAAAATGGAGGAGAATGAGATTATTTCCACACTATAATCTATTTTCCCTCAGTGAAGTTGTACTCTCCTGCTTGCAGCTAGGAAGAGGCTGAGGGTATGTTCCAGGGCTCTTGCTCAGAAAGGTAAGCAGCTTTGTAAGGCATTTCTTCTGAACTGTGGGACAACTTGTTGGGTCCTGGGAAGAACCTGAGATCTGCATGAGCCCTGGGTGGACATGTTTGATGGTCGTTATCTTCTTTTGGCAAGTAACAGTACTGTAAAATGTCTTGTTTCTGCAAAACTTTCATCGGGATAGTTTCTTGAGTCTAGATTGGCTCTTAGGTCAAACAAATGGAAAAATCTTGCAAGCGAATAACACTCATGAGGGTTTTTCATGATCTAAGTGATTGTCTTGGTCCTGGGCAGGCGGTTCTACATTTCTTTTTCTCTCATGGCATGCAATATTTTTAAAATAATAAAGCATCAGCAGTTTAATTATTGTTTCTCACTGCATGAGGCTACACTTGCAAATATTAACATTTTTGTGTTTATTTTTTTCAACCTTTTCTTTTTAAAATAAATACGTAAATGTTAAATGGTTTTATGTTTAGCTTAGTACTTTTACACTTTCATTAGTAGTGTTATATACCATGGTGAATGATACTTCGTAAGCTTACTCTCTCGTTGGCACTTCTATTGACTGGTTTTATGAGAATTTTTTTCTTTTTTTCTTTTTTTCTTTTTGTCTTATGTTTTAAGAACTGTCTATTCCAGTGAAATTTTCAGTTAGTGCTTTTCTTTGTGATCTGGAAAGAAATTCAGCAAAAGTTGGTCAAACCACCTCAAATGAAATATATGATATAGTTGATAGCAACTGAATCACCCTTATTTACTCACCTGCTTATGTCACTGAAAATGTTCAAACTACTGGAAACTGCCTGTGATTAACCAGCAGGGAATCTCATGTAGGATGGGACTCCCACAGGTACAGATTTGCTAACTCAATATACTATGTTTATAATCTCTTTCTTTCAGCTAAAAATGCACGTATGGAGTGGGAGATGGTGTCCTGAGAAAAGAGGTGTAGCACAGTAAAGCAGCCTTGGATTCTCAGCTATGCCATTTCCAAGTTTCCCATCAGTAGCTTTAAAGYATTTTGGGGGTAGAAGTTGACTTGGGGTGCAGCCATTTCCAGAGGCCCATGGTTTGTCCAGACAGATCTGTAGCCTTATGCCACTTAGCAGACTTCAAAATGGTTGTAAATCCAGCGGTGGAGCTTTCTCTTTGGAGGCAGATACTTGTGTGCGTTTTTGACAATATTTCCTTATTCATAGCAAAGCACCTCCATTCATTCCTGCAGAGTCCACTGATTAATTAGACTGAGGTCCAGTAATTTCTATCAGTCTGTTCAGCTGGAAGAAGTTTGCCAGATATAGTGCTGTTGGGATGGTCACATCCTGCAGGTACGATCATGTTGGATAGCAGAAAGCACAACAGCTATCCAAAACACTGGGAGAAAAAATAAAAAGGTATTTCCCAGAATAACATGGGATTCATACAATATTTGAAAAGTTCTAGACAAAATGATCAGATTTTGGACCACATCTGTGTAGACTACCATTTAAGTAGGCTTGGATGATGGTAGAAACTTCAGTATTAGCTTCATTTCACCTTAAGACCTCTCACGCTCGTCACCATTCAGCACTTTCCTCTGGGTTTTTGTGAGCTTCTTACTGTAATATCCAATATCTTGCTGCATTTCAAGAAATAATCCTGCACTAAAGCAAAATTCAGGAATTGGTATGCAATACAGATCTCTGTCCAGGTCTGGTAGGATGTATGACAGCTGTTTACCAATAATTAAAATATGAGAATATACATGTTAATGATGCTATACTTTATATAATTTACTCTATTTAATTGACTTAAAAAGCAGGAAATCTTATTTTTCCTCATAGTCTATGATATATCTCTACAAATGAGATCCTTGACATACACTGAAATTTGTAGCATTCCCTCAATCAGACGTGAATGTTAGAATTATGATAAATCTGTGAGGCATTATTATAATTTTGATTTCTGGTTTATGTTACCTGTGGAAGTGGGTAGCAGAATAGAAAAATGAACAGGCAAACCTAAATGAGATCAAAATCTGATTTCAAGTTATTTYCCTTCTTTTATTTTCATTACTAATTTCCTCATGTCCTCCTAGTTCTTTTGTCCTTGTGTGCCAGTGTGATAGCAGCGGTGTTGTCCCTGTGGTACTGCCCTTCCATTTCTGGTTATTGCTCCTGTGTTGCTCTGCTTCACCCACTGAAGAAGGTCATTCCTACTCGCCCCACAAAGGCCGAGTTAGGAACAGGGAAAACAGGTTTTGTCATTTGCTGCCAGATTTGCCTTTATGGTTCCAAGTTTTTCTGCATTGGGTTATTAACCGCAAATGCCAGCCTTTTGAGAGCTTCTTGTAATCCGTTTCACAGTGGTTTTGTGCCTTGTGTCAAACCTGCTTCCCTTTCCCCTTCCTTGAGAGTGCTTATTGCATTCCTCTATTTCTGAGGCCTCGGGGAATCACACAAGTGGTGTGCATATGGCATAAACTGGCCAGCGATGTTTCAGTTGTGTGGGGCTGCTGCTGAGGGGTTGCTCCTCCTTGCTATACGGCAGCGGGTGTGGCCCCGCTCCATTGGGAGTGTGCATGCCATGAGAGGTCGATGCAGTCTTCTCCCAGTAAATCCACACATGGATGATGTGCACCATCAAATCTCCTCGCAGCAGATTCAGCAGGAGAGCAGCTGGACTGAAGTAGCTTCAGAAGGTAGTAGCTCCACAGCAGCTCACTGGATGTGTTTGTTCCCTGGCTCTTGCACACCTTACTTTGTGCTCTGTCACTAAACCAAGTTCCGGGATCACAAGTTTTAGCCCAAAGGGATAAAAATCATTAGAGCTATCCTTGAAGAGAGAGGGGCACAGAAAATAACTTACCCCTTTTTCCTTCTCTTAGTGATAAGGGTTAAAAAAAACCAAACAAACAATTTTTCATCAGAAATACTAGTTTCTTCACAGTAGCTAGTATGGGGCTGTTTTGGATTTGTGCTGGAAACAGCGTTGATAACACAGGAATGTTTTCGTTACTGCTGAGCAGTGCTTACACAGAGTCAAGGCCTTTTCTGCTTCTCACCCCACCCCACCAGCGTGGTGTGAGAAGGCTGGGGGTGCACCAGAAGTTGGGAGGGGACACAGCCGGGACAGCTGACCCCAACTGACCAAAGGGATATTCCATACCATATGAYGTCATGCTCAGCATAGAAAGCTGGGGGAAGAAGGAAGGAAGGAGGGGACGTTTGGAGTGATGGCGTTTGTCTTCCCAAGTAACTGTTACGTGTGATGGAGCCCTGCTTTCCTGGAGACGGCTGAACACCTGCCTGCCGATGGGAAGTAGTGAATGAATTCCTTGTTTTGCTTTGCTTGTGCACGCAGCTTTTGCTTTACCTATTAAACTGTCTTTATCTCAACCCACGAGTTTTCTCACTTCTACTCTTCTGATTCTCTTCCCCATCCCACTGCGCGGAGCAAGCGGCTGTGTGGTGCTTAGTTGCCAGCTGGGGTTAAGACTCTTAATATCATCTTTAGAAGGAATTTTACCTTCACTAAATCTTTAGTGTTCCAAGCTAATTAAATTAGTAAGTAGCTTTAGTCATCCTTGAAATATACTTTGGGTTTCAGGAATAAATTCCCCTTTTTTGGCAGAAGATTTGTGCATCAGAGGCATTGGAAGGAGCCCATGATTTGCATTTGATTGCTCAGAAATGACTTTCTTAATTGGAGACAACCTCTGTTCAGGATCTGAGGCTTRGCCCTGCACCTCAGCTCAGCCTAAGAAGAATGGAGCAAAGAAAAGGTGCAGGAGGACTGCTTAATCTCCTGAGAGCCCTGGAGAGATGCTAGCCTGCATTGCATCCCCCATCTCGCTGATGCATGGTTAAGCTGTCCAGCTGATGGAGGACGTTTTGATGGGGCTGGGGTGAAGTCTGAGAAGCAGAGGCACAAGATCCCGTGTCCTTCATTTCTGTGCTCCGAGACTGTCGCGCAGTGAAATGCTTTGTATTCAGAGATAAAGAGCACATTTCCTACAGCCAGAACACATAATACTTTCTCTGTATTGTGCTATTAAAACAATTCTTAATGCTGTTGCTTAAGAAGCAAATCTCCCTTGTATGCACAAAATCCAGATCACTCTGAGATATGGCAGCCCTAAATCCCACAGAGATGAACAGAGAAAGACAGGTCTTTCTGAAGTGCTCCCTCAAAGTGAAATAAATAAGGACAATACAGCATTGAAAACCTCCTACAGTTTCAGAAAATAGATACCCGTATTCTATTTGGTAAAATACTACAGATAAGCATTACAAAGTATAGCAAAGCCAACCTAATTATATTACCTTCCAATTCTAGTCTGATCTATTTCACTAATATTGATTTCACTTTGTATCCCATTTGAGCTTACAATGGCAACTGAATTAAGCCAATGTACTTAATTTTGATGTCTATCTGTGTGGAGAAAGAAGAATATATGCCTGGTGGAGATCATTACAGGGGACAAATCCTCCTGTAGATTTTTCTTGTGCTATGGTGCAGCATTAGTCAACCAATGTATGTGTCTACGCAATTTAGGAAAAGAAAAATCAGAGATGATTCACAATAAAAAAAAAAATCTCATAACAGCCTATTGAAGAGCTCATTAATTTTACAGCAACATCCATATATCGATTTCACACTCTGTAGGTAGAATTTTGATAAAGATGGCATTTTGAAATTGGTCAGAAATTACACTCTCTATTTCTTAGGATTATCTATTACTATTATTATTTTTTTAAACACCACCGTGTACATGGCTATAATCCATAAGCATCTACTGTAATTTGTTTAACAATCTTGTCTCCTGGCAGCAGTGTTCACTATGTCCTAAGCAGAACAGAGTAATGAGAAGTCAATTTGGTAGACAGACAGAAAAATACATGTTTATTATGTAGTGGGAACTTTAAAAAGGAGCTGATTTTTCTGAAACAACAAAAAAATAGCTTATACTTACCACATGAACTTGGAAGATTAAATATCATGGAATCGAGAATCTTTTAGGATTAGAGATAGGCAAAAAAACTTTAAAGAGTAAATTCACTGAGAAGAGCAGCTCAAACACTGGCCAAATGTAAACAAATTGCTTCAGTTACAAGAAAAAAGGAGGAGAATAAAAATGCTTAGTTTCAACACTTTTAAAAGGAAACATTTTAGTTCTGTTTTGAAGGTGTGCTTACATAGAATTCTTCAGGGCTAATAAGTCAAATTTGGGGCTATATAAAATTTTTGGAAATAAACCAGGAGGAAAAAAAATGGCTTAAGGTCACCTTGAAGCATTGGGTTTTTTTCCTTTAAGTTCTTGTGCTGAACAAAAATCCATTATTCACACAGTGGCACCCAGACTTTCAACTGATTGGATATTTATGGGCAACAAGAACATCCAGTGTTTTAACCCTCAGGCTCCAGGACACCTTCTGTAACTTCTAGCCATGGAGCCGATAAAGGTTACTCCTGGGAGTGGAGTATGTGACTTCTGACTCCGAAGCTTTGAATCTTGGTCTGAGGTAGAGGCTAGATTTTGTGTGACAAAGCAGGGGCTGCAGCTCAGTCACTCAGCTCTGGTTTTCACAGGAATGTTAGACTCTGGTCTAGAGCCCTAGACATGACTTTGCTGCAGGTAAACTGTGAAGGATGGTAATGAAGGCAGGATGCTGACAGGCACAAACTGCACCTCCTTGCAGCCAGATCAGTGCTATATGGGCATTATTTGTCATCCTAAAATACGGGGGCATTATACCTTTTGCTTATGCAGGCCCAGGTCTATTAGTGCAGTGCTGAACTGAAAGGAAAGTCAAAGAATCCACTGCAATGTTTAGAATTTACATATTCATGAACTTAATTAACTAGTCACAGGGCAACTAGAGAATAGGTATGCACCGCTTTTGCACAGGCTTTTTTTTATTGTTTGAAGGGAATGAATGGCAATACCCCAAGGCTTCATATTTCACACTCGCCTTTTTATAAAGTAATAAAATTTTGCGCGTTGTAATACAGGTGGGTGACTAATTGATATGAATGTGTGAGGGGCGGGCAGCCAACCTAGAGACCACCCAGAGTTGTTTGAGTTTGCCTCTACTGTTGACAGCCGTAGCTATGACTAATTGGGGTTACTGTCAAATGCTCAGCTTTTGCAGCATAGGTGGAGCCATGAACATCTGTATACCTACAGTATACATGTTGCAACCTCAGTTCTATAGCTTTAATCCTAGCCTTTTTTTTTCCCCCTTTTTTTTTTTTTAAATTTTAAGATGGATCAGGAACACTTTGGATATCATTGTCCTCATTATGAATTGAGTTTGCCCTTCAATCTTGATAGATTTTATTCTGTACCTTATGTGTCACAGGCTGTGGATACACAACTTTTTTGATAGGGACCTTATCCTTTTGTGTTAATTTGATATCTGACATTCAGAAAATGACCCTACTGCAACAAAGAAGATGATGATTGCTTTTTACCAATTAAAATATACCCTGACATGGAGTATTAGGCCAGCTATTTATGTTAGCGTTCTAAAAGTATCTGTCAGTCAATGCAAATTGTATGACTGGAAAAGGCAGGAGTTGAATAAACTGGTATGTGAATTCAGGCAATTAATTTTCAATTTTTCAGAGAAAAAATAGGCAAGGAGTCTTTGATCTTTGTTGTTTTCCAAGAGGGAGACCCCAAGCAGTGTGCACTCATTTATTTTATGGTATCCTTAGCCTCTGAAGCTATTAACTTGTGCAAATTAAACAATTCATCTGGATTTCTTGAAAAATTTCTAGATTAAAGGGTTTTCTTCCCCTGCTCATCGAGTTCCTTAATTTCCTAATTTCACACTGCTCGTCCTCCTGTGAAAGTCCTTCTCCTCGTGCAACAACTGCCCTGGGTTCTTTACCGCTTGTGAGTGGTGGGCTCCGACGTGTGCTGCTGGTCCTTCTGCACAGTTGTTGCTTGGGATGTTGAGTGGTACCTCGGGTGATGAATATGTAAGATGAGACACACAGCCTCGCAGTCTGGAGCTGTCAGCTTTCTCCCTGACAGGTTTCCTATGTGGTGGTCTCGAGCTAATTTAGGCCAGTCAAGGATTACCATTTCTGTTCACCCCAACAAGTGATTGGAGGCTGTTATTTAGGAATTTCTGAGCATGGTGATTATATTTGGAGAGAAGCAAGTGTCTCTGCATTCTTGCCCTTTCTTATCATTACCATGACAGATAGAGACAGACACACACAATATGTTGTCCTAGAATTCACGCTGTTCCAAAGTCTCTCATGTCACTTTGAAACCCAAATCCTTCACATGACATCTGGTATATAATAAATGCTTCAAAAACATTGAGAGATGGCAGTGGCAAAACCACATTTATTATAATTTTTATAGGTTTACTGAAGAGGGTAAAGCTTGATATCTAAGTTTTCATGTGAACCGGTGCTCACGGTTTCATGTTCTTGAGTGCCTTACCACAACCAGTAGGACAGACCTTTTAGCTGGAAGCACTGGGACAGCCCCTTTTCCTTTTTTTCTGTTTTTAAATGCCTCATCAGAGGAGCAAGATGCAAACACAGAAGAAGGTCCAGCTTTGTCTTCTGGCTCAGTGTCACCCACCAGCACTTTTTCTTTTTGGAGAGAACATGCACTGAGTCTGCGTGTTAGCTGAGCTTCCATGAATCACCGCCTCCTCTTCTTCCCATTGCTGGATCTCAGACTATTCCTTCTTTGTGCACAGACACAGGACTCTGTGGGCTTGCTGCCAGAACCAGCTTTGCTTCTTTTTACATATATTTGTCTAAGAAGACAAAAACTTTTGTAATAACTTTCTACTGTGTTATTTTAGCCTATACCTTCTAGGCATAGATGAATTTCAAATACTTGTTTTCCAGTGTTTCTTTTAATGATATATTTCAGGAAAAAAGTATACCTTTATGATAGTCACTGTGAGTGAACACAGACAGTGCAATGGGTTTAATGTAATGCAAAGCTGGACCAGAGCGTGTGATTAACTGGTAATATAGTCAAAGGATTTTAAATGATGGTGTATTTATCCAAGATGGCAATGGTATTTTGTGGTGGTGGATTGCAATACATGTTTTAAAACCGACAACCTGTTTCCTCGGGACAGCTTTCACTGGAAGTGCTTCTTGCACAGACCTGTGAGAGACTCAGCTCAGCCCATTCACAAAGAGAATTTGCTGCAGGTTTCAGTGCTGGGTGGTAAATTGGTGTTAAAGGCAAAGACCTGGGAAAATACACATAGGTTTATGTGCACCATCCTATAAATGCAAAAAAGATAAATATAAACAAGGCTCAGTTAATGGCCTGCCAAACAGTGCCATCAACATGAGAGAATTTGTGCAATGAGAGAAAAATGTGTAACACTTTGCTGGCTGAATGCTACAAACACATAACTAAGTGGCGTTTTGCAGTGAAATACACACGTACCACTGAGTTTCCGAAGCAGGTGAGCAGACTTGCATACTTGTTAGCATTATGGGATTTTAATCTTTTTTTTTTTTTTAAAAAAAGCAGGGTAGGCTAGACAGTAGCATCCACCATCATTATTAAAGAAATCTAACCGCTAGGTTGCTGTCCTTTAGAAGAGGAGGGGGAAGGACCTTGCTCCCTGAATTTATTCACTTAGCATAGCTTGGTTCAAGAGGGAGATTTCCTCACTACAGCAAGTGCTTAAATGGGAGATATGCATATTCAAATTCATTGCATGGTCATTATTTTAAAAACAAGTTTATGTCTGTTTTGTGCTTAAAACTTTGTTGCTGTTCATAGAATCATAGAATCATAGAATCATAGAATCATAGAATCATAGAATCATTAAGGTTGGAAAAGACCTCTAAGATCATCAAGTCCAACCATCAACCCAACACCACCAAGCCCCACTAAACCATGTCCCTAAGTGCCTCATCTA
>JAYKAV010002809.1:557819-620497 GCA_035582835.1 Phoebastria nigripes | reverse complement strand
CTGGTTGTCCCGCACATGGCTTGCGAGCGCCCCCAAGATGAACCGCTCCATAATCTTCCCCGGCACCGAGGTCAGGCTGACAGGCCTGTAGTTCCCTGGGTCCTCCTTCYRGCCCTTCYTGTAGRTGGGHGTCACATTGGCAAGCCTCCAGTCGTCCGGGACCTCCCCCGTTAACCAGGAAGGTTCGAGGCATTCTAGCTTTTTTACTTCTCTGCACAAGCCTCCTTGTGTTTATAGCCTGCAGAACCCCCTTCAAAAGAGAAAATAATCATGAAAATATATCTGGGAGAATAATTCCATAGTAAATTGCAATCTTTTATCAATTCCTTCAAGAAAGTATAGAGAACAAACGCAAAAGCAAACAGTCAGAATGGGAACTTACCCACTCTATCAGAGTCATATTTTGCTGATGGAAGTTTTTTCTTGGATCACTCAGCTTATGTATTCCTCCACCAACAAAGTCCTGACTTGGTTTTTTTGATAAATGGCAGGAATATTGCTGGAATAATTTTGTGTTATCACCATTTCGTGAGGTGATAATTTTTTTAGCCTTGATGATTAATAGTAGATGATTTATCGTATTTATATGGGTGGGAGAGGAGAACAGACACCCTAATAGAGTTTTGTCCTTGTTACAGTGGCTACTGTAGAATTATACAGTGAGAGCCGCCACCCCACCCCCCACCCCCCGAAAACTTGAATTCTGAGTAGATGAATCAGACAAAGGATATGATAAAAATATCATTAACCTCATTTTACATTCAGGGAGCTGAGTCAAAGAGGAAAGAAATGATTTCCCTAAGGTCTGTGGCAGAGGTATGAACTGAAATCAAAGTTCCCAAGCCCTCGACTCCGTTTATTACTTATTTGTATTGTAGCAAATAGGCATGTCTGTCTCAAGGACCAAGGACCACCTCTGCTTGATAAACCGTATGCTTGCATAGTAAAAATCTTACCAGGTCCTGTCCAGAGACCCTGTGGTCCAAGTACAGAAAAGTCTCTACCACAAGGGCGTTGCCTTTTGTCAGGCCTGCCTTGGGAGATGCTGCCATTGCAGTTTTATAATAAGGATGTGTGAACTCTCCTAATCAGAAGGAATGCTTTTATTTTGTGTATCAGAGCAAATGACACAATATGGTCATCTTTAAGTTGAGAAAACCTGCATTCACAAATCAATGTTTTATATACATAAAGGAAGGCATCTGCTTCTCTCTAATGGTAAAAGAAAAGGTATCTCCTGAAAAAGAGAGTAAGCCAGAGGTTTCTGGGAATTAACTTTTCTTTTGAACACTGCATATTCCATTGAAATAGAGGGAACAGGGAAGATATTTAACATTCAGGGATAGTGTTGCATTAGAGTCGCTTGCTTGGGAATCACCTTTCTATTTGCAAAAGGTAATGTGCTTCCATACATAGGTGTGTAAATTTGAAAAAGTTGTGAGGTGGCTGTTCTATAATTCATTTTCTTCCTCAGGCAACTAGATAATTTTATTGATATTTATATAGCTGTTTTTGTTCATTATCTTGGCTTTAAAGAGGGTGGACTCCCTAGTATTGGCCATTGGTCAGATAGACCCAATGAACGTTCAAGGTCAAGAGTATATTACATTAAGAATAGTCCTGGTTGGATAGAAACATGCATTCCTCATTAAGGCAGCCATCATAGCAAATTAAATTATAGTCCTATAAATCTGATTGTGTCTGTGGTTGAGTGAGGTAGTGTCTCACTGTTCAATTTTCCCAACATACAAACTGCCATACGCTGCAGGAATTCAGGAACTTTTTCTGTGGCAAAGAGAAAGGAAGAGCCTAGGGCAGTAGACGTGACACTGAATGAGAAAACTGTGAATATGTTGAAGGATGACAGAGGAATTTCTTTTGGCGACAAATCTACTTTTCTAGCCCATTTCCTTAAAAGAAATTGAACAGGGAGCGTCTGCCACCTTTTGCTGTCTATCAGCCTGAGTGTAACATTAATCTAGGAGAAGTCATCTCAGGAGCAGGTTTGGCTAGGAAAGGAAATGAAAGACTAGATCCTCTGAAAAATACCTCTTTATCTGCCCATGGTATCTGAGCAGTTAAATAATTTCAGTGATGTTTCATCATCTCTGACTTTGTTAATGCATTTTCCAGAGAGACAACAACAAGGATAGTTTAGAAAGATAAATACAATTGATGATGTAATGAAAAAAAATCAGGAAACAATTATAAAACATTTTTTATGAAATGTTTTATGAGACTGTATTTGCATCTGGGGAATATTAGAGTAAATATTGTGCAGGGAAATTAGTTTTAATTTCATGCTAACGGAAAAATCAATTCGGTTCTAATTAGGTTATGATTTTTAAAATATAATCAGGCAGTCATTTCAGTGTTTTGATTAGATTGTTCTATCATTTGTTTGAGTTTTGATAAATACTACTTCAGAAAATGCCTTTCAACGCAAAAGCCTATCTGCAGCAGAACAGGTTTGATTTGGGAGAATTATTCTAAAAGCAATAGTGTAAAAATGCTTTAAGTGGGTCATTGGCTGCAAGCAATTTGAATGTAGTGAGTAGAGCTATAGTGCTTTAGTCTATAGTACAATGTAATGCAGGTGTAGGGGGATGAGTGAGAACTGTTGTTGCTTCTTTAATTTGTAGCTGTTCAATAAGGTTTTGCAAATTCTCTGGTAGAAACAAAAAAATCCCTTAATTAATATTTGTAGGAAAATGAGCTGAGGGCATTATTGCTTCCCGCACTTGCATACTTAAGTGTTTCTTGACCTTGCAACATGTGAGCTGGTAAGGCTTTCCACATTTTTTTATATAAAATATACCCTGAGGAGAACCAGAAAGTAAATCACGGCAGCATATTAAGACTGTGATCTTCAAGCTGCCTTTGAAAATCTCAGCCAAGATCATTATGTAAAGCTATCTCAAAGCATAAAATTGTCAAATATGTGAATAGTGTGTGAGTGTGTGTTCAGTCTATACAGTCTATACTACATAAAATATAGTCTATACAATGTGAAATGTACTTCATTGAACATTACAGCCTGTTTAAATTGCCATTAATTAAAAAACAAGTCTTAAATAAAAAGGGCTGGGTACCATTGTCACCACTACATTCCTGCATAATTCTCTTCTTGTGTCTTTGGTTTTTATTTGAACAAATAGGCATTGTTGTTCTGTGAATGGCACTGTATTTGTTTTGCCAGCTCAGTTCCACAGCTTGGCCTCTGTGGTGATCCATACTGGGAGATGAAATGTTGGTACCAACACTTTTCACTTCTCTGTATTCTCGGTATACCTACTCCATCTTTTTTGTGTGTTTTTCTGTCCTTTTGAGTGACAAGTGCCTTTACTGAACAGTATATTATAATCAAAATGTCTTGTGCAAGAGCTAAAACTGCAAATACTGGCATTAAAAATTAATATGGTTGTCAATCAGATGTCCACTTTTGCATGTGGTATTGCTTGAGGTAAAGTATGGCATTACTCTTAAGAGATCTGTGATTTAGATTATTTCTTGGGATATGCCCAGACTTTTTTCTAGGTTAGTTGTAAGGAACATTGTATGGAGTTGATAAAAGAAAAAAAGAAAAAAAAAAAAAAAGGCAATGTACCCTTATATCATCAATAAGGAATATAAATCCGTTTAAAAATTCACTATGGAGAAAAACAGAAATGGGGAAGGTGTGAGGTTGTGCTGTTTCCTCGGAAAATTTCTTGGTAAGGAATCTATGCAAACTTTAATGTAAAAATTAGAAATCATACACCAATTAAGGTTTGATGTTTAGTAGAAAACCAGCAGTGATTTGCAAGAGTTTTATTTGTACAATAAACTATCTCCTGAGGCTTTTTCCAAGGGATTTTTTTTTTTCTGGATATTTGAATTTTTAAAGCTGTTTATGATGTATTTTTCATGTTATATGATTTATATTATGGCCAGTGATGGGAATGGGTGCTTGAATAATATATTCAGGTTGTATTATATGATCAGAATTTTTAATTGTACTTCCTGCAACTTCTGGATTAATGGGCATAAATTCATCATGGGTTATTAATAAGATTATTAAAATCATGGCAGTTAAATCCTTCTGAGACTTGAAGTTTGAGGACTCAGGCAGATCAGAATTTGTAGCCCCATTTCAGATTGCTTGGAGGGCTTCCAAACAGGGTGGTAAGGTAATTAATAATGGCACACCAAGCCAATGCACTAAAAATGTGTGTTGGACAACAGGTTGAGAAAATGTTTTTTGGGCATATTTCTAAAGCTATATGGGCACTAATGGGAATTTCAAAAGTCCTGTCTCTGTTGAATTGGTAATATATTCATAAAAGACAATGTTGTTAGGGAGAACTTCCTGTCTTAGGCTCCCTTCTACAGTCAACAGAGAAAAAGAAATGCTTCTTGGAGACCTTTCCAAGAAGAAACTGAATCACAGTCTGCAAGAGTCTTCCTTGGCTTGAATTAGTGTTTTTGAATATTTGCCTTGAGGTCTAATTTTTCTGGTAACAAAAGGGAATTCTGACTTCAGTGTGAATTAGGAACCACTTTAGCTCTTCAATCTCCTGAAGGGTTGCAATGGATATGGTGGAATACACCTTCCAATAGAGGAAGCCTAAGGTGAGGGCCTGCTCACGAAACTGCTTTATATAATACATGACCTCCTGTTAAAATGCTGCACTTTTCATGATCAGCATTGTAGTCATGCCACAAAATACAGGAGAGTGCAATTCTTTGACTCCCTTGCAGGAAAAGCTATCTTTTGTGCTAACTGTGGCTATRTGGTCCTTGTCTCTCAATTGTTAAGAAAAAGATGAACTGAACAAACATTTTGTTTTCTAGTCCTATTCTTAAGTAAAAATAGATACAGATTTAGTCTTTCCACCTTTTAGAAAGAAGTGACAGTTTATAATATATTTTTTGTTAGCCAAGAAACCTGTTAATATTTTTGTGACTGGCACATGTGCTGGGGTGATTGGCGCAGATGAAATGTCTAACATGCTCAGAGTGAGAGAGACTATGCACGTGCAAGAGCGATTAGAGGTGTTTAATGTCATAAGGAGGTTTTTCAACTGAGATTCAAGCTCCACTTGTTTCTCTAACAATAAATTCAGGCTCAAACACGTTCACAGCTTTCAGATTTGTGTCATGCTGGTCCAAAACCTTGAGAAGCGATCCTTTTTTTCCAAGTCTGACTTACTATTTGGGCTTCGCAAGCCAGTCCAAGGCAAGCACATTCAGCGGTCGGATGCTCTGTTCTGGCTGACCTGTGCTTGACTCAGGGCTGGTGATAAGTGGCTTACATAGCCCTCAGACATCCCAGATCTGAAAATGGCCCTGGTATGAGTTAGGGTTTACTTCATGTTGTTGTTTTAAAGCCTGTATCTAAACGTTGCAGTGTTGTAGCACTACATGATTAAACTCTGGAAGAATTATCTCAAGTCTTGATGAGAAAGCACATTGCTCTGTGAGCTTGTTTACCCTTCTGTTCAYGGCTGCACCCAACGCTGGGTGTTTCAGGCAGCCTGAACATTTCTAGGACAGAGTGATGACTGAATTTYATGCTTTGAACACAGTGTATCCTTCTCTCTGCTTGTGCCACTTAGAGGTAAAGAGGTTACAAGTCTGTGGGGTCAATATTCTGCTGCCTTGGGATTCCTCTGGTGCAGGGCTTCTTACTGTCATTTTTGCCAGAGAAAGCCTGCAAAAGTTTGGGACTTGGAGGAAAACTGGTCAAGAAAGACTTATTTTCTATTTTGTTACAGTGGGGTTACAACTGGTGTTACTGTCTTTAAGGATCAAAAAGTTACAGAGGGTGTAAAATCATGAAGGACCAAGGAAACTTCCTAGGTAGGTTTCTGCAGGCCATTCTGTACAACTGATTTCCTCAATATTTTTGGCAAGAAAACAAAGTAGAAGTGCCGTATGAGTCAAGGCACACCTGTATTCCTGCTTCCCCGCAGACTCAGAGCTGCAGAAGAAAAGCTCCAGCACGCCGGATTGGCAGGGCGCTAGAACGGGTGCACCTAGGGGCACGGCAGCAGACAAGAGGGAGGCGGAGGAACTCCTGAGCTTGCTGAGCTTTGCTCTTTGCAAAATAAGCAAAAATGCTGGAATGTTTTTGGTTTCAAAATATACTCCTTCCCTCCACACACTCAAGATTATTCTGTGTTGTTTAGATGATGCTACCAGCTTTAGATAAGATAAAGAATAAACTTTGTGGTGTCCCAGCTGATTTACAGTAACTGAATTCTTGAGCTAAATCTGGCAAATGTTAATGTATCTGTAGCCTACCCCTTCCAAAACTTTTCTATTCAATGTCACTAAAAAGAAATGGACATATTTCTAGGAAACTTGGCTTTGGGCCTGGCCTGAATCAATAAAAGTATAAATTCAGGGATGAATTTTAGCTTTGGTTTCCCATCACTTTAATTTTGTCACTTCTTGATGCAACTCTATGGCGAGTAACAGAGGTGTGAATTGATTTCCGTGGAGTGGCTTAGAGCGTAATCTCATGTAAATGAGTGCATTCTTTGGCTGATAGAATTACCTTGCCTGGAGTTTGCACCTTTCCTCAAGCAGTGGCCTGCAGAGCTCTGCTTACAGGGTAAGAAACTGTTCAGCACAAGAAAACGCTGCTTTAAATGGAGTGGCAGTACTCGCAGCCAGGAGGATGCTGGGAATAAACAAAGAAAATTAGTTGAAGACATAATATAGGGTTTACCAGAGTTATTGTCTGTGTTATATCACCTGCATAGCAAGACCTGTGCTTAATTGATTTATACTTTTAAATATCGTGGTACCTGCATTAATCCCATATTGGATCTTGCTACAAATGGCAAGGAAGTTTGAGCTGAGAAATGAATGTTAAAAGGGATCGCATGTTAAAAGTAAATGTTAAAAGTAGATGATAACCATGAGGCTCAAAGCGTGCAACAGAAGATTCACAAGCCTTGCAGGAAGTTGCTTTATTATTCTAACCTATAATCCCTGCTGTGAGCAATGCTTACTTTCAAGCCCACATATGGGATGTTTCTCTGTGATAAGAGGAAACTCTAACAGGTTGACTGTAAACATTTCCAAAGTACATTAAATAGCAGTCTCTTACATAAATTCTAGAGCAAAGACAGCAGTATGCCTCCCAAACTCGTTTCTAGAGTGAAGGGTTTCCATCTTTTGTTATCTCTCAGTGTCTTTATGTTCTGTAATCTGTTGCACAAATTAATGTTAATATGACATTTTGAAAACTGCAGTCAGTGTTTTCAGCCTGAACCAAAGATTTAATGGGAAAAAATCAGTGACCTGTTGAATCCTTAGGTCAAGTAAATTGTTACTTTGCTGGAATGCTATTGAAGGACGTCAGTTTTCTTCGTGACAGTCTCTAGCCCTGGATCCAATGGAAGGTACAATGAGTCTAATGAAAGTGGTGTGTGACCCATGAAATTACACGTGCATGTATGTAGAGATCTGTCAAGCGGCGTTGTCTACTGTAGTTAAAAAAAAAAAAAAAGCAACCTCTGTGTAACTCAGTAAACCAAGTGGGAATTCGAGTCTGTTCGAACCTGGTGCTCCCTTCTTAGAGGTCGTCTTTCCACCAGCTGTCATTCTGCGTTTTTGTTTTTCTTGACTGTTCTGTGAATGTAGAGCTGTACGTCGTTTGTGGTACCACCTGAGAGGCTCTAACCACTTCAGGCACAATTTGGGTGTTCAGTTTCTGCCCTGCACCTCTGTCTCTATGAAAAAGAAATTGAAGAGCCTTGCATTGTTAATAGGGACTAATTTGACATTTTTTCTTTTACAATGGTACATGTATGCTTGCTTGCCATGATGAACCATTTTATTCATGTGAGCTAATGGTGTAAGAGAAACTACGTAGGTGCAGAAGTGCTGTGCTGTGTCAGTGGGAGAGGAGGTTTCCCAATACACTGGGGAGAAGGGGACCAAGATGTGACCCCAGACTATCTTTTCTTGGACATTCCAGTGATAAAAAGTGTTCATTAGAAAACTCCGAGATGGTTTTTTGGTTTCGGTTGAGGGGGAAAATATGTTACACAGCAAAAAGAATGATATACACTACATTCACACCAACTCAGTCATGCTTTTTTTTAAAAAACCACAAATACATAATTTTGCATGGCTAGTGTTTCACAGTAAGATTGCTCTTTAAATAGATTTTACAGGTTACTTTTATAGCACAGCTCTGACAGCTGCAAGTCCATGTACAAGGTTGTGTACAGATTTAATTTACAATTTTATTTTTTCATGAAATGTGTACTTTTAAAAAATTTGTTCCATCTCTAGCCATCATAGCTGTTGATGGCAAAGTGGAAAATACTCTTCTAGTGTAAAGAGAAACAGAAAAACGAGAAATGTGTTACTTCACTCAGAAAATTAAGATATTTGTATTTTTTAGCCTTTTGTTGCCTGTAAAAACCTTTTATTAAATATATTGCAAGAGTCCTTTAAGGATCATTTGTCAATTTAAAAAAAGAATTTTAAAAACCAAACACTCATTACTAAATTATCTTTTATGAGAACAGAAGGATCTCTGGATAATAGGCATTTGTTCCAAAACAAAACAGTTATTTGTTCAGGGTATGGAAGTTATTAATTATTTACACCTATTCCTACCTCAGTTCTACCTCTAGTTAAAATTCATGGCCTAGGCACTCATCAAATATTGATTTTTACCAAAGTTGATGCTTTCCCTTTAACATTATTATAATGAGGGATAAAAATCAAATTGCCTTCACTGAAACTCAATCATTCTCACAAGCCATCTGCATTGATCTTTTTTCTAGGTTTTACCATAAATTATTCTATTCAATTAAGTAAACCCCACACATAATGACATTTTGTGAACTAAATAATTTATTGACTATTTTCAGCTAAAATTATCAGGCTCTGATGCACAGTTATTTTCATAACATTAATAGTAATATACATAACCCCCTTGCAACTGAATGTGTGTCAGATTCTTTGTTTGGAAAGATGAATCACCTGGGAGGTAGAAATCTTCTCATTTACAAAAGAAACAAATTCTGTCATTGTCATATACAGAGTGACTCGGTGCCTTCTCATTAGCAAAGCGAGGGGGCTTGCATGCAGCACTTTCTGGTGATAAAATAATTGCAAAATAATTTTCAGCTGAAAATGGTGCTACTAGCAACAAGGATTGTAATTAAATTGGTAGCAGTTGGTCTGTTTTACAGTTGACTGGTAAGATCTGATGAATATAGTAGCTCCTTGGTGGGATTCAGGGAGTTTTCCTCTCTGCAGTGCGATGGTTGCACTTCTGTCTGTGTGACACACATTCATGTCACCGCCTGACAGTTCCTCTGGAAATCTACCCATTTCCTAAATGAGTTTTGTTTCACATTTGAAAAGTCATTCAGCTCCTGTAGACTGAGATTTTCAAGTGGAAAGGACAGTTTGTAACTCTGGACTCCACTCCTTCAAGCAAGGAGGAGGATTGCTCCCCCCCGTGATGAGTTTGTGTTTTGTGTGTGGTTGCTTTGGGCAGTAACTGGGTCACAAAGTCTAGATACTGATCACAAAACAGGTTTTTTGAAATGCATGGATTTTAGGAGAAAATGTAACCCAGCTATGCCTTCAGCTGTGAAGGCATAGCTGGGTTACATTTAATCATACGGGGAAAGTTTCTGTTGGGTGTATCTAGGGAATGCCTGCTGTGTGGTGTACTTAGCAAACAGACTGGGTGCAACTAAATTGTCTTTTGAAAACAGAAGAACAAGACACACTTAGGCACTGTGGAGTATATATAGATCCATGTCTTCACTGAAGACTCCACTGAATACAGAAGTGCTTGTAAATAAGTAGTGCCAACACTGTGGCCTAGGGAAAGTTTGGAATATGTGTTGTCACTTTGATTTTAGCATTTGTGCACTATGAGTCCTTGTTTTTTTGCAAATTGTGGTGATCATTTTGAGAAGTAAGGTTCTAACCAGTATGTTCTGCTAAATTGAGAGAAATTCAATATATGGTAATAGTACAGCTCAAAAGCTAGAAAAACTCTAAAAAAAAAAAAAAAATAGCTGTGCAAAATAGCATGGAATTGTAAACTCAACTTAGAGAGCTTAGTAGTTTTATTTTATTTTGTTTTGTTTTATTTGATTTTATTTGGGGAAGATCAGTGGTTCCAAAACACAAATCAGACTGTGGAGTGGGAATAAGCACCTGGAAAATTGTGTTGGTTTTAAGTATTCTGGTGCCAGCATAGGAAAGGGTAATTGTTCTTCATTCCTTCTTTTAGCATGATCCATTTTATATGATGGAACAAGGAGTCGAGCATTTAATTCCATCTGGGAAGACAGTTCCTGTTTATTTCTTTCACTGCTTTTCAGCCTTTTAAAAATGAAACGCTTTGGTGTCGTCATTTTGAAGGGTTGCTACTGCTGCTCACTACTGCTGCAAAGTCTGAGTTCTGAGTAAATAATGGATCTGCAGGTAATAGTAAACTTAAAAGTTTAAATGCAAAAGCTTGTATTGATTTCATTCCCCATTAAATCAGGTCATTTCGTCATTCAGTACCCATGCATTAAAACATGTAGCCCAAATTGCCTTGCGCAGTGCTTGGAGTTACTCTTGGAAGAAAATAAAGCTCACTGTTGCTCTGATTATGTGCGCTTATCTGTGCTATTGTCTTTATGTTTGGATACTGCTTAGGAATAGAAAAGATCCAAATCTGCTGTCCTGACTACTTGCAAATTCAGGCTTTTCCTGCTGCGTTTTGCTGGTGAGCTGCTGTTTATGAAATCGGACCCTGATTGTTCTACTGTTTTCAGGCTGCCGGATGAGAATCTTGCTTTTAGTGTCCTGTGTTACTCTGTATTGTGCTTGTCGAGCGATAGTCACACCTTTCACAAAGAAAAACATGAATACAGTGCAGGACAGGTTATCTCTCCCACCTCCACCCCACGCTTTCATCTGCGAGAGGTAAGAGTCAAAGGCTTTGCTAGAATCCTCCTCTGTCTTTTGTGTAGCATGGTGTGCTCTTTGTGGAGATTTGAGCTAAGGGGAATTAACTTGAGCATGAACTGTTACATGAAATGAGCATCTGAGATTCTGCTGCTGTCCAGTCCTTATTTAGCTGTGAAGTTAAGCAAACGTCCAGTTGGACGCTTGTGAAGAGGAACCTAAGCCCTTGTTACTTAAACTTTTTTAGCTCCCTGATGGTGGTTGGCCATATAGGTAATGCAGGGTTTGCTTCCTTGCGCTTTGGCTTTATTAGCACCAGTGGGATTTTAGGCTTTTTAGTTTTCATTGCACTCGCGATTCTTTCCTCTGAACTAATGGATATTTTGAATAAACCATTGTGAGGTGGGGCAAAGCATGCTGTAGGARAAAAAGAAAACAAAAATCATTGCACCAGCATATCTGAACAGGTTTCATGTCTATTACTCATGTACCTTGCGAGGCCATTACGCATGTAACTTAATGAGGATTTTTCTTCTTTGAATCACAGAAGGCATATGCGCCTGACTCACGTGCCCAAGTGCTATATGAAGAGAAAGCAACCCAAGCACACTACGTTTTTCTTTATAGATATATTATCCATAAAGCACACAATATTAGTGCTGCCAGTGTCRCACTCTGTCTGGACCAATGTCCTCTTGTGTTGGGGAAAAATTATCAGCAAAGAAAACTGATGTCATTGCTGCCCGTATTCTAGCTAATATGAAGTGTGTTATAGTTAACACTGAACAAGATGAATTCATGCTGGGACATATTGTGAAATGTTAATTATAAGAAAAAACACCATTGGATTGGCTCTCACTGCTCCTGATTCATGATAAGGAAATTCCTAGAGGGAAAAGAACAAAAATATCGACTGTGCTCTCCCTTTGCGATTTTTCTGGGGAATCACTGCAAAGGTAATGTAGTCTTGGATTTTTCTGTATGCTGATACACACTTACTCATCTTASCTAACTGGCAAGATGAAGGCATCACTAGAGGATGTCTTGTTCCCTCTGTCTTAGGCTCTGCCTATACTGTCTCACGTGGAAGCATTTCCCAAGTCCTGAGGCACCTCAGCCACATCTTGACCCACGCTGGGGTAGGGCCTGGGCAAGCACCAGCCCCTTCCTGGTTCCACCTAAGGGATGGCAAGCACACATACCTGGCAGGAGCCTTTGCGTGCTCTGAGCACATGCAGATCTAGATCTGAGTGGATAGATGGGTGAGGAATGAGTGYGCAGGATATCAAAGCCTTAAACTTATTTCAGGATGAGATGAATCACTATAGGAATAGACCCTCRTCTCTTACAGAGGCAATTGCCTTTCAGATGTCTAAATTAGAGCAGATGAGCTCCTCCCTTCCAGGTGAATCCTGTTTTGTAGTGAGCAGTGACTGAAGAGAGGACATGAAAAGGATTGCCATGTGCCAGGTGAGCAGGATAAGTGTAGCTCTGCCCCTTCTATGTCAAGGCATGGGGAGCTGCTGGAGGGGATCTTCCTTTTCACCTAACTAGGGGTACACTGTTGTGGCCATGGCTGGTCAATTCCAGTGCCTCTGGCACTGTCCTGTTTCCAACCTAACTTTTAGAGTACTTGAAACCAGCCTGGGAGGAAACACTGCCCAGGTGTGAACAGCTGTGATGTGGAAAGGCTTCAGCTGTGCTAATTGTGCAGATTTGAATTTGCATAGGTGCTGACACACCAAAGCATATGTGGCTGGGTCATTCTTATCTTCCCACAGATCACGTACAGATATGACTGATATCCTGCAAGCCGCATGCTTTGATTTCATCAACCAGTGTTTAGACTCAGCTGACTCTGTTGTTACTGTAAAGACTAGAATTGAGTGGGAAACGAGAAGCAGTCCCTGTGAACTTGCAGCTACTGGAAACACAGTTGATTATTACAGGAGGATGGCAGCTAATTCTGTAAATAACACGGTGTAGCTGGTTTTGATTTGCTCTGTCTTTAGTCACTCATTTTAGTTTGAAGTAGGGTGGATAAAGGCTAAATCTATAGGCTCATTGGCACTAACCCCAGTAAGTTATTGGTGTATATTCCCTGAAGAAGATGAACTCTGATACAATTCGTTGTCTTGATTTTCAAGTGGGAAGAGTCTGATGAAAGTCTAGCCATCAGCTGAGAAGTCCTGCCTAGTAAATTGCATGTTGGGCTTTAGTAACCAACGTCATGGCTTGCTTGTTGGGTTTTGATTTTAGAAGTCATAAGTATCTTCTGCTTGGATTTACTTTTAAGTTTACTGTGTACATTAGAATGTATCACTTTTCTAAGAATGGTATGAATTATTTCTGGTTTTAAAAAAAGAGTTGCCTAATGCCTCTCTATTTAAAAAAGAAAAAGTCTGCTGTGTACTTTAACCATTCTTTAAATGTCCTCAAGCAGACAGCTGAGCTAAAACTAAAACTATTTAAGTGGAAGACATATGCCAGGGAGTTAGTGAGAACAGTCTGGAGCAAAGCTAGGCTCATTACTTTCTGGTGTTCATAGCAATTCTATGAGCAGTAAACTTGCATTCCCAGCAAATTTCCATTGGTAACAAGACTTGTTGAGAAAGACAGAGTTTGACCGATGTGCCCTGCTCCTCTCTTCTTAATTTTCAGAAAAGTCTTCTGATCTTTCATGAGTGGGAAGAAATGTGCAAGGATTCAAATACTGAGCTTGCCTCYGTCTCATGGAGAGAAGGAAGGGAAATGACCTGCTCCAAGTAGAAAACTGAAACTCTCACACATGTGGAGGGGACAGTTTTTATGAAAAAAAAAAGAAAAAGGGACTTACTCTTTGATCATGTTGCTACCCATTAAGTTCTTTGCAGAAAAGAAAAGCAGGATGCTTGGTGTATTTAACTGTTATTTTACACATGTTTTTTGACTCACAAATCTCTTGCCTTAACCAAATACTAGTAATAAAAGTGAAGGAGTTCTGACTGATAAAAAGGTGACCTGCTTGCTGCTAGTAACTAAAGATTTAGCACTTGAGTTACTCCATTCACTTCAAAGTAGCCGTTTCCCATTTACAACCCTGAGATCTCAAAAAGTTATGTTTACAGGCACCTACATACTTTCATAGAGATATAACAGTATTACACACACATGCTCATATACATTGCACCGAGATAGGTTACATTACATGACATACTATTCCAGAGCTGTCAAAGAATTGGATTCCGCTGTCCTTTATCATTTTGTTTACATCTGAGTGTCTGCAGGTGACTGGAGGTGTCATTCCACTGAAAATCAGACAGCTGAGCCAGGAGTAAAATGTTACTCCTAGAGAATAAGATTGCTGTAACCTTCTAGGCAGGGGCATACAATTGTCTTCAGTCTTTGAAAGCTGCCTTGCTGCAGGTTAACCTGTTGATTGCTGTGCTTCAGGTGGCTCTGCACGTACCGCTGCTTGGGACTGGTGGTCGCATAGCAAAAGAAAAAGTTCTGTCAAACCATTGACCGCAGTGAGAACTATGGGAGAGTCACTCCACGCTGGTGCTGATAGCATCCTTTATTTTTTTCCCCCATGTTGTAACATGATGTGCTGTAGATGTCACAGGAAGTGCTAAAATCACATCCTTTCATGTGGGCCTTTCTTCAGTCCTTCCTATATGAAAAGCCATATGTCTCTGTCCGCGAAGTGTCACATTTCAGCCTGCTGATCCAATTTATTTGGTCTGAACATTTGGCCTAATGCTTTTATACAAATACATTTTCTCTGCCCAGATTCTTATTTGTGTCRTGGTCTGTTCCTGTTAGAGATGAATGAAGACTTGTCAACAAATAATCTATCCAATAAATTAGAATCTGATCCAAAACCTCATTGACGTCAACAGAAAGACTCTTACTGACTTCAGTGGTCCTACAGTGTCCTTTCCATGCTTCCTTAATGCCTGTAAATATATCCATTTTAGAATGAAAATATTTTTTCCCACAGTATTTTTTTTTCTTAAAGTCTGTGTAATGATGGGGAAATACTGAGCAAACAAAATTAGAATTGTGCTGTTTAGACGTAATTTGGCAGATGGGTGCTGTCCTGGAAAAGCAACTGTGTGCCTATTATTGTGAATACCTATGGGTTTAACTTTAAATATCCTGAAATCAGACCAGTGGAACTTTGAAAACTCCCTTGCTCTTCCTGCATGGTTGTGCCGGCGAGGCTCCAGCGCTGCACTTTGTACTACGTGCCTGGAGCCACGCGCCGCAGAGCTGCGCTCCTTGCCTGCAGGCAGACAGGTCCACCCAGGATCCCAGCCGGGAACTCCAGAGCTGGAGAGCTGGAGGAGGGCGAATGTGGGGGTGAATGTTTAGAAACAGACGAGCCCTTTTTTCTTTCCCAGAATGTAGCTATCTCTGGTGGCTTTTGTGGCTCTGTGTAAGCAAAGTGATGTTTATAGTACTTCCTCAAGAGAAAGTTTATCTTATAGAATATTAAATAATAAAGGGGGTGAAAAAAGGTTGCAAGTGGTATGGTTCAGCAAAATAAGCAAGCAGGCAAATTCTGGCATGTAATTTCAGCACTTAGTTTGATCATATCTAAACAAATTAAAAATAAGTGCTCTGCCTTGAAATGGAGAGAAAGGCTTGGACAATGAGTGCTCAGCTGATTTCTAATAGGGGAAACGTTTGACTCGGAGCAGAATCTATGTGAACCAAGTGACTGAGCAATGGGAGAAGCACCGTCTCTCCTCCCCTCAGCGCAAGCGTAAAATTAATGCTCTGGGAGGGGATAGCTGCCACAGAAAGAGCTAAGGAAATCTTGCTGCCAGAACTGCACAGATGGTGAGGAGAAAACAAATGTTTTTGGGGAAGGCAGAAGAGAGAATTTTAAAAATCCACACAAACCTGATAAGCCTGGAACTGCTTGGGTTGCTGCTCCCTGTCTTTCCTGTATTTTCACGTGGTGAAAGGGAGAAAGGATGAATGAACGTCCCCCTCTCCTCAGATGATGTATTGCACTTGAAGTCGTSTACTTCTTTTTAGAAAGATTCAAGTGGCACAGGGAAACCTTATGTCCGGAAAGCCTGATGTTATTTAATAAAAGATGGAAGGAGGTTATCATAACAATTTGAGGCTGTAGGATTTCAAAACCCAGTACAAAGCAATTAATTCACTGCTTCAAGATCTCTTACATATTTTTGTCAGCCTCCTTTCTGAATTATCATTGCACATTATTGTTTCACAAGATGAGACTCAATGTAAATACCAGGTTTGGGACAGATCTGCGTCTGCTGTAGGGAGGGCGTGGTTCTTTAGACCTGTATAGAGTTAAGGTCTGTTATAACCGGTAGGGATGAGGCCATGCACTTATTTTTTTGTATATACATATGTTACAAGCAATTAATAGAAATTAGAGCTTTGATTCTGCTAAGCTTTCAGGTTCTTCTTTTTGTTTTTGGTTTTTTTTTAGTGCATAACTGCTTCCTCACCCTGGGCTGAAATGCTGAAACCTTTTCTCACACACTGCCCGCTGTATTTTTAGAAGGTGAAGGTTTTTATTAATAGGTAGGCAGACAGCCTGCTATGAGATGATGACTTTAAATTAGGAGCATTAGGAAATGAATGTGAGGAAAAGCTCAATGAAGGGTCAAAAAAAAAAAAAAAAGAAGAAAGAAGAAATGATCAAATTACACTTTCCCTCTGGTAGGGAAAGCAATAGATCCATCCCATCAAGCAAATAACAGTTAAGCAAATGATGAGACTGATATTTGCTTTTCCTACCAGTGTTTTAAATGTCACTGTTCTTATTCCTTTTTTTTTTTCTCTCATATTAACCCAGAAATGCTGATGCACCAGCATGTCTCATTATGACAGCGAATGATATTTCTCTTTGCTGAAGTGAATTCAGAAGAAAACAAATCCTGAGGGCAGCGCACATGGACTGTAGAGAAAAGCACGGTCTGAGGTGCTTGTTGGAGGCTGCCCAGGGCAATTTGTGGGTTTCTGGGCAGACAGGCAGAGCTGATGAGAGCACCTGAGTTCCTGGTAGGAACTGGCAGTGACAGCTAAATCTGGTTATTCTCAGGGAAGAAAAGAGAAGAAATTAAGGAAGTGAAAATACAAGGAAGCACACTATTACTATTTAAAACAAATACCCTGCGGCCACAGCATGAAGCATGCCACTGCTGACTGGTATATAAATGCAAAATAATCATGATTGAGACTCAAGGTAGAGGTAACCCAGACAAGGTGCAATAGTAAATACAAGTTTCAGAAAACTCAGATTTCATCATTTAGCAAAGGTAGCTTTCCTCCCCTTCCCTGCTTGGAAGAGCAGGTATCAATCCCTTTAATTCAGGAGAAACTGTATTTCCCTGACACCCTAGAATTCAAGTCTCGTTGGCCTCAACTGATAAAACAGGTTTCATTGTAGGTTAAAACATACATTGCATGTCTACTGTATAATACCATTCACTCAGGTGAATTCATACTCTGGCTCATTAATATCCAGTGAAAATACTGGGAGGCGAGGGAGCAGTACTGGTAAAGAGAGGTCTGAAAATACTGTCACATTTCTGACACTTTTCTCGGGTCTGCTTTTTCTCTAACAGAAGGCAAGATGAACTGGCTAGAAAGATGTCCCTAAACCAACATGAAAATCACCCCTGGAAAATGTCTGAACTAATTAAAAGGCAGGAATGAAGTGAGCCGGAGGCCCCAGAGCATCTTCTGTTACGGAGAAGATGCAGAGGTGGCTGCAGCAGCAGCAGTGATATTACCGCACGCTCCTTGACGAGGAATTTAATGTGTCCCACACAGCCTCAGTAATTGCCCTGGTGTGGAGCAGTGCCACAAAGGCAGCAGTCGAGAATGAGCAGGAACAGAGCCTGAAATCTCACAGTGCGAGGGGAATTTACTGGTGCTGCCAAAACTGAAAACTCAAAGCRAGCTCCTGTCAGGTTGACTGAGGAGTTGAAAGGGAAAAAAGTCACAGCCCCCCAAGGTGTCAGGCATTTTGCAAGCCTCTGCTGCACAGGTGTCAGCTCCAAGGTGGCGTTTGCCCATCACCCGCCTGCGATTTTGCAAGCCACTGAGGGCTCTGCAGTGCTCAAAGGGTTGCTCAAGCATACMGAGGGCTGCAAATCCACCTGCGCAGAGATGGTGCCTCTTGCTTGAGCTGGCATGAGGGGCAGGCTGCTTGGAAATGAGGCATCTTGCAGACAGAGATGAGCACAGGGGGTGATCACCCCACAGCTTGGTGTATCTGCTTTTGGTAGCCCTGGTATATTCTTGATTACTATCATTTATAATGATGCAGCACATAGATTCACACCTGGGAATGGAGCCCTGTTTTGCCATGTGTATAAATGCAAGGCAAAGGAGGGATTGTCATCCCAAAGATGGTCTCAACCCTGAAAACTTTCTAGTTCCAACAATATCTATAGGATAATGAGGAGCTGTGAATTATAAGAATGCCATGGGCTGGCTTGGTTGTGCATTTTAGACAATGGGCTCAACTTCAGTGAAGAGTATCAAGGACAGATGTGGAAACTCTTACTGGGAGACATTTTGCAGGTAGGCAGTTAGGGTTAGGGTAGGCATAGAGAGAGTTAGGTTACAGATGGACAACCTTATTCAGGTCAGGGATGTCCAGCTGGTGCTCCAGGGGCTGGATC
The DNA here is from genome assembly GCA_035582835.1 of Phoebastria nigripes. NCBI lineage: Eukaryota > Metazoa > Chordata > Aves > Procellariiformes > Diomedeidae > Phoebastria > Phoebastria nigripes. Next base: position 601,907 of record JAYKAV010002809.1, on the reverse strand, counting down.
TAGCTGGAGAACATTTGTGTCCGGTCCCAAAGTACTCTGTTGGTGGTTTACAGTCTTTATGCACATGGAGTCGTCTAGCTTCACATATGGCTATCAAGCCACCGCCATACCCAAATGGCTCTAGATGATGCCCAGCAAGTCCATGCATATGTCCTGCTTGACTGTTAGGGAGTTATGTGGGCATAGTGACCTGGGATTTGTCCCTCACCTTGTGTTCTAGGTGGTATTGAAATACTACAAAAAAATAAGAGTTCATGTATAGGTGCTAGCGATGCAGAACCTCTTACTGCTTGTGCTTGAAATGTAAATGCAGTTCGTGTTTGGTTTTAAAACACTGATATTTTAATAGGATCTTATCCTTTAAGAAAAACATTATTTCTGATAGAGACTTTGATTGATATTTATGACTCATTTCCAGAGTTTAGAAGTCGGATTTTTAAATATAAGCCTCGTAAGTTTTCCATGTGATTGTTGCTTGGTCATTGCTTATGTGTGGAAAACTGGTTTCCTAACCCAGAAGATGGGATTTGGGGAAGGAAGCAAAGTCTTATGCCTGTGTACTGGATTTGCATCATCAAATAAAACTAATACAGTTCATAGTTTGAGTATAAGTGACAGGCTGTCTGCCCTTCAACAGAGATAAATAACAGGTAAACAAAGAAGGAATCCTAAGTCTAAAACAAAATGATACAGCTGGTATTAGAGAGGCAGTCAACAGTCCTTTGACTTTGCATCTGAATGGTTATAGCTCACCTCCGGAGGTATAAATTAAGGAGCTCTCTTTGGTGTGAAGTAGAAAGCCTACACAAAGCCTTAAGGATAAGTTAATTTTCTTCACTATGAGCGAAAAAAAAGGGTTGTAAGCAGAAGAGCTGGGAGAGTCTACCTCCAGTAAGCTTTCTGATGCTTGAGATTGCAGAATCTGCAGTTACTAGAGGGAAGCGGCTGGGAGTTTCATAAATAATCAATTGCTGTAATCCCATGAGGTCATCATAAAAATATGCATAAGAATCATAGAAAGAATATAACGGGTCACAACCTCAATAGATTCTAGAGCTGATAACAAACAGTGAGCTTGATAAAAATGTATTACAGCCAGAAACCTCAGTCAGAGGTATTTTCAAAATTATATTAGACAAAATTACTACTTTGGGAAAGAGACAAATGTTATTACCAAAAAGCCCAAAATAAGTACATGTGGAAAACTGTAATTCATGCAGAAAAGGACTAAATCAACATCATTTAGCCTTTTCAATTTAGAAAGAGCCAGGGCCTCCAAAATTTGTCTCTCACACGGAAACATTCTTGTAGACTGAACAGTTACTGATGTTCTTCAGGCAACAGTGACTAGGTTTAGTTATATTTCCCCTTAAAAAAAAGCTAGATTTGAGTTATAAAAAAAACCTGATAGATGCAACACCTAGAGGCAAACACTAAAAGTATGAAGATCCAGAATAACACCTGGCTTGCCAAAAAAATAAGAAGATGGATTATTTTGGGTGCTCCATTGATCTAAAGAAGCATCATCAATAATATAAAGATCATTTGAACGCATGATACAGGCTAAAGGAAAATGGGTTGACATACACCTGCAGGGGTATATACGGTGTCTGAATGCCAAAACCTAATACGAAGCTTGATTGAAATGTACCACGTAAGCTGTAAACTGGAAATATCATATACAGTGTGACAATTTCTTTCCGATTACTTTTGGTAAAAGTGGAAATCAAGGTCTTTTAAAGAACAGAAGTATCTCCACTGTCAGAAAGCTGCTCTGAGAAAGAGAGAAGTTAATGATGCTGTTGATAGCTAGAAGTAGCATGCGTTAAGCAGCTTCATAGGCTGGTGGTTTAAGCTCCAACTCAGAAAAATGCCTGTTTCATTTAAGGCTTATAGATATTCCCACTGGAAGTAATGGGGCTGTTCATGCTGGATCAGGGATCTAGTGCGTAACAGGTTTGAAGCAAAGCCACTTGGTAGTTACTAAGGGAAATCTGAGAGACCATCTGACAGTCCAACATAATGTGTGGTTATCAAAACGTCTTGTAATACAATAGGAATCTCCAATACAGAGGGAATAGTGCAAGTATGGTGCTATTATTACATCAGGGTGCAAATGCTTGGCTTTGGAGAAGGACCCTATGGCGCCAGGCTTGATATAAGTATATATGGTTAATTTCTGTTTCTGTATCGGCTGAGCTTTAGCTGGGATCCCCAGAGCAGTCCAGCTGCCATGGCTTGGAGCTCCCAACATGTTAATGGAGCTGAAATTGAGAAGCACCCCTGAGCTCTGGCTAGATGGCTGCTGGCCTTGGGTTCAGGTGTGTCTGCTTTGTCCTGGAACTTGGTGCATAAATCACCTGGCTTCAGAGGACAGGCGAGCTCCTGGTCTGCCTGCTCATGCTTGTCAGACAAATGCTACAGAACAGCAAGAAAAACATGTTGCGAAGAGCTTAGCTCCCTTTAGTCTTGCCTCTGAGAGGTTTTTGGTTGAATCCCTGCCTCTTTGGGAACCCTGCTGAAATCAAGGTGGTTTTGCCTCTTCTTGGCTGTTTTTCCTGTGGGATTGAAGGCTATTTTAAAGGTGAGATGAAACTGTGTGGTGGAAGGCGGGAGGTCTAACAAATACATCATTGTATAGAGTGCCTAGGTAGTTTTAAGTTGATGGATTTGATCTTTTAAAACAAATTACAGAGAATAAATAAGCAACAAAATACACTTGGTTAACTGCAGTTTCCACCAGTGTGCTACCTAGCTGTTTTCAGCAATACCCCCTAGGCAACGCGGTAGAAATGGGTCAGTGTATACATGTTTTCTCTCCTCTATTAGCATTGTGGCAAATTCTGTGCTTCATATGCCCCCAATTTCAAGAGCTACTTTCCTGGCTACTCCAGCCTTTCTGCTCTGCCTCCGGTAGCTTGGGATCTATTGTTCAGCAAGATGGCTTGAGATGAATGGAGACTATAAATGGAGAAAACAAAACTGCCGTGGCTGCAGGCTAGGGAAAAGAGGATGTCAGATGGGAAACAAGCACTGGGGGTGGGGAGGGGGGACAGAAGAAAAGGGGGGTTTCTGCTTGTATTAGCACGTGGCAGGCAGCTTGCATGCTTGTGTGATACTAACTTCCTTCTCGTTACAGCGTGGAAGCCTCTGGCATCCTGACCCTCGCAAATACAAACAGATGTCCCCAGGCAGACCAGCCCACTGCTGCTCCCTACAGCATCAACATCTTCTACACACAGGGTTCTTTATCACAAATGGCTTTTTTATCATTTATGTATTTCAGTTATCTTAAACTCTCTTTTTTTTTCTTACACTCCCCCTGCCCCCAACTCAATCTCAGAGGAAGGGAGAGAATGAGTTGAGCTTGGTGCTATAGATAATCACCTAAAGGCCAACTTTTGCAGGTTTTGTTTACAGCTTTGGAGTAGTTGGAGTGATATGCCAAAGCACTGGGCATCCAGCAGCTGCCTTGGAAATGAATGGTAGCTGTTCTGGTGCTTCTGGCTTTTGGAAAGCAAAGCATTTATTCAGGTAGTCACATATGGATTTAGCAAGTGTAACTGTTGGCTCCAGTTTCTGAAATGGTTGGTCCAAATTCCACAAACCAATACAAGTATGACAGTGTACAGCCATACTAACAGCATTGAGGAAAAATAGTTAATTATAGCATCAGTAGTGGAAAGGGAATTTAAAAGCCCTGAGCTATTTAGGAGCCCTAGTCAAAAATGAAACTGGAATTTTAGTGCCTAAATCAAATAGGAAACTTGTATGAATCAGGCTCTTTTGAAAATGTTATCAAGTAAAAAGTCTTACCACTTTTCCACCACTGTATGTCAAGAAGAATATTCAAATGCTTGTCAAGCTCCCTCAGCAAATAGTTTTCTGACCTACAGATGTATTTGACTGATGGCTACCAGCTCTAACTTGGAAAACAGGAGCCAAATCACAGAGAATTTCTTTTGGCAAGTGGTAGAGTCACCGGAAAATGTTGTTTGAAAGAATCCCAAACCATGATATAAATTTGGCTCAAATTCACAAACCCTTTTAGCTGTTAGGAAAGATCCTTGTTTTTCTAGAAAAGTCTTTTTTTTTTCCTCTCCAAGAACCATAAATAAATAAAATACACAGATACCTCTGTTTTACCCTCTTGTCAAGAGAAAGAGGAAGAGAGTAATGAGGAACTGAGTTGCCTTATGAGGTCTCTCGAGGACTGTGAGATCACACTTCTTCAGGTTCCAGGAACGATCTTTGGAAGCTGCAACGGTCTGAAAACAAGAAATTCCTCTTTCCAAGTATTTGAAGGGAAAAGAGCAGGCATTGACTGAAGGGGAAATGGGAGAGGTGGTAATCCTGTTGAGCAATCCAGCGATACACCCTTTCCTCACAGTTCCTTCCTACTTGGGTGAGATAAGTAACATTGGAAGTTAATGGCTAAGACCAACAAAATAGGGTGGTGTCTTTATCTAAGAGAGGTGGGTGCCCCCAGTTTGAGATTAATTAATGTTTAATCTGTTTGGAACATTTGTATATTTTGTCTCAGCGTGTTCCCAAGCATATTCATGGACCTTTTGGAGCTTAGAAACAAAGTCGTTTCCATAGCCAGTTGGCTGGCAGTCTCCTCTGGAGAGGAGCAGACAGACGGGCACTCGTGGCATTCCCATGGGTCTTTTTCTAGTGAGCAGGGAACTGGAGCAGAGAACTGGAGATATTTTTTTAAAGTGCCTTCCTAAACAGTAGCATACAGCTTTGTAAGTCCTTCTTTTCTATCTGATATAGAAGCTTTTCTGTTTTGACAGTAGAGATTTCATTTGCATAGACTCTAAACACAATTATGATGTTTGGTACCTATTGTTTAATACATGCAAAGATCAATATTCTTGCTGTTGGTGATATCACAGTATTTCTGCTTCCCTTTCACTTTGGTGGTTAAGTACAAGGAGGAAGGGGAACTATTCCAGCCTGACTGTGCATCTTTGTACTACAAAAGGTGAAAGTGCCTTTTTCCCCGATAATCTATTACTTCAGATTGTTTTCCAARTTGACATAATCAGGTCTTTGTTATTTATTCTCTTCTACATGTATGACCTAGTGGGTAATCTAAAAGTCTTCGTGTAGTGCTAGATTTTGCTATGCTGCCTTTTGTTGAGTAATACTTTTAAGCAAATATTTTTTCCAACTGGTTTTGATTTGTGGGTGCCTAACTTTCTTCCAGGGAAGGTTTAGTATTTTCATGTACGTGGATTACCCTAGCACAAGCTTGAACTCGCTTTCTCTGGGCACCTTTCACAAGACTTCTTAGAAATAGCCCACAGGCTAGTTCCCAAAGGCCCACAGAGGAGAGGTTGAAAATCACTTTATTAACAGTACTTCATTTTGTGTGGAGCACAATGTGAGTGCAGAGAGAAGGGGCTGGTCATTAATATACATTAGTATCCAAGAAAACTAGTATTTTATAGTTTCTGTACACTGGAAAAGACTTAATTCAGCTCATATTGCTTACATAGTTAGAATGAATAAAATAGGGGGACCACTCAGGAATGAGGAAAGCTGGTTTTAGTCTAGTCGAGGTTAATCAGTGTTCTTATATATGGAACTGAAAGGATTTTTACTCTTTTATAAAACAGCTTTGAAAAATTAACATTTAACTTGCTGCAGGCTGCAAGGAGGTAACATTAATAGTGATAGAAAATAGCAGATTTTTAATCTTTCCATTAGTATTTTTCAATAGAAGAGGAAAATTTTGTTCTGGACATAAGCAATTTTCCTAAAAACTTAGTGTCATTCCTGATAAACAGAGGTACTCACTGAAAAGCTGTTTTATTATACATGCTATTAACTCCTGTAAGAGTCATTAAGAACATTCTCATTAATATGGCTTGCTCTGCTTTTGCTTCAAGAGAATTGCTGTTAGAGCTGACTGGAAACCAGGAAAAGTGGATCTCTTATATTGCAAGAATATTCACAAAAAATGTTCTTCTCTTTTGGCCTAGGTTTGGGAAATTCCCTAGGGACTCTAATGAAATCTGTGAGTAATAAGTAGTCTATCAGTGGTAAATGTGGTGGGGTGAATAATAAAGGGTCAGTTTTCCAGCATCTGCTAGATCTTTGAAAGACCAGATTTATTCAGTCACTGTGATTATGTTGTGATTGTACATGTCATGAAATCCCACTTAGGACTGCGAAATTTCATGAGAACTAAGTCAGCGCTGAGTCCGGCCTCTTCTTGTTGTGGAATGGCTGTTGCGAAATCGCTCTCTCCCAAGCAGTTTTTGAACTTCAAGTGATAATGCGGTTGATGGTTAATGTCGCATACCTCCATAAGCAGATGGACTGAAAGAATTTTAATAACTCTCTGGATCTAAATGATCATTCCTTCCACATACTTTGTGGCTTCATAGTGTTTATGATAATTCTTGCTTGGGATCCAATCTATACAGTTTATCCAGCTGTGCCTTTGATGTCTGTACTGTGGTCTCAAGGGAGAGAAGTCATGAACGAGCGGTTAGTGAGCGACACCCAAGGGGTTATGACATCTTTAACATAAACTCATCAGCATAAGGTTTTTTCCTCTGAAATAGATTAAGCAATTTATTTAGCTATAAAAAACAGAAAACTAGTTAAGTGAATTTTACTGGGGAATCAATAAAGTAATAATTGTGTGGTAATATAACTGGGGCTGAGGTAACCAGCTTTGGTCTTCTTTTCTTTGTTAATCCATTCCCCCTATCCTTTTCATCCCGGTATTTCTTGAATAGCCACAAGTTATTCTGATGAGAGAATTGTAAAAGCATATTGAGAAATCTTTGAGCACATTAACTTTTGTACTGTGAAATCTTTCTTTCTTGCCTTTGCAATAGATGCAAAAAAGAACCCATCCAGAATTCATTAACTAAAATTTTATCTCAAACTCATATTTTTGTATTCTGTTAAATTTTATCCATTTCTATTTCATAGAATGGCTTCCTAATCCTATCTGAGACATGCCTGAAAGCTAAAGATAAATATGTAAAACTTACCTTTGAATTGAATGGTGTCTAACTATTGCTGCTTTTAAAAAAATAATAGCAAGCCCCTTGACATTATCCTCTGCAGTGCTTCAGAATTTGCACTTAAGCTGCAATTATTACAGTTACATAGGAAGTTTTTCCTTCTGATAATTAGAAACAAATTACTTCAAAAGAAACTTCATTTGTTAGGCTGTTATATTAAGAGATGATAAACTGTTAGAACAAAACAGACCTTCATACACCAGTTATTTCATGGTTGCATTTTAGAGTAGATCAGCTAGATTTAGCAATGTGCACATTTAAGGGTTTAAATGTTTTTCAAAGGTCTCTTTCTCTAAAAAACTATGAAAAAAACCCATCATCAGTTATGTGCTGTGAATTATTTTTCACAGAAGTGTCCTCTCTTTGCAGCATTAAAAAAATGCCAGATGATATCGTATTATCAACGTATTTCATTTAGGAATTCTGTTCATGTGTGTGAACAGAACACATGCATCTGAACTATAGGAAAGTTAAAAAGGGTAGGACTGAAGGTCTTTTTAAAGATAAATTTCCTTCCTTTTTCTGCAGTCTTAAATGTCTCCAGGAATCAAGTCTGTAGTCAGCAGGAATGAGACTGAAATTATATGTTGAATAATAAAAATGACCACAGTAGTAGTAACATGAATTTGAGTGAGTCCATGCTCTTTGTGAAAAGTAAGCTAGCTGGCAGTATCCAGGAGGACCAAGTAGATGGTGGTAAACATGAATACTGGGCTAGTATTTCTGAGTGGATCTGCTTATTTTGAGAGTGGTCTGTGCCTCACACCAAGGTAGTTTTGGGCCATAGAAATTTAATAAGGGGAAAACAAAAAGCAGCGGGCATCCTGAAGAAACTGGTCATATGGGAAAAATTAGAACTGGCTGGAGAAAGTGGATTTATTTTCCCATCAAAAGCATCAATGATAATGAAGTATAACTTTAACTGTTTCTATGAAGAATTTCAATTTACTGTCAGAAAGTTTAAAAAACAACCAACCAACCAAAAAAAACCCAAACCCAAGCAGCACAACCACCCTCAAACCTCTGCATAACTTTTTTGAAACTGAAATATTTCAGCTAAAACAGAAGATCTGTCTTCAGAAAAGTTGTTTTACTGTTTTGTGGCTGTAGCTTTCAGTTCCTTGTTCTTTTCCCTGTTACTGGTGTCTGTGGACTACATCTGAGTGGCTCTCAGGAGCTGAGGAGGCAGTTGCTTGGCGAGGTCATTTCAGGATCTCAGGAGTCCATGTCAGAGCTTGCTTAGCTCTTGGCTGGAGGTGGACAGGAACTTACGGTATAGCAAATCAGTGGGGGACCCGGACTGAATGAACTTATTAGAAAGGATCAAGAAACACACAGCTCTGAGATGTTATTTTTGTATGTATTAGGAGACATTTTTCATTTTCCAGCACTCGGATAAGTCCTTGCCCCTGGAAGCTTGCATGGCATATCTCTGTGATAGTTAAGACAGAGACTTTGGATAGTATCACCTTGACTATTTATCTTTCTGCATGTGAAAGAGAACCTTATTTACACAGGGCCAAACAGCAGCATAATAACCTATATACCAGCTAAAGTAGTAGGCGATATAACCTAGCTCTTGTATTTCTTTCTTGCCCAAAAGTGTAAGGCACTGCCTAGGGCCAAATCTCCATTTATGTATTTATTTATTTATTTATTTATTTATTTATAAATCTTTGTTTTCCTTTGGAGAAATGCAGAGAGGAGGCAGAAGCAGTTTTGCATGGCTCAAAGCAAGGAAGCGAACCGCAGACCCAGCAAATTATAGCACCGGTGTTAGCAAGTTGCCAGCTGGAGCCTTTCAACGGAGCGTGCTCCCAGGGGAAATGCTGGCCACCTAATGTGCCAAGAGCCCCTGTGTATGTAAATACTTCAGGGCTCGGTTCTGCATGTGTTTATCCTTGAAAAGGGAAGCAGCTTGTGCATAGCTTCATCAGCTCTGAAAGTCATTGCTGGATCCAAGGGTCTAACATGTCTGTTGTTCAGATATTCTGAAAGGACTTGATTTCCCTCAAGGTGGAAGCTTTCTGTCCTGCATGTCAGTAGTGCGTAGAAGTGCCACCGCAGACAAGTGTTGCTGTGACCCGTTTTATGAGTGCAAGATGCTCCACATCCTTGTTGGAATAAACAAGGCAGAGGAGCCTCCTCAGAGGTGTGGTCCCTCGGGAGCTGGCTGCCTAGCTGTGATTTTACACATCCAGCCAGCTCGGACATCTGAATGTAAAATTCCACGCTCGGGGACGTCACGCGGATTCTGTGCTCTTCTCTGGGGAATTCCAGGTCTATAAAACAATGAATGGATTATACAGTACTCATCCATATATGTAGTTTTTCATCTGTGACAGATGTGATATTGATAATATCCTCCATTCAATAAGTCCTCTAAGTATAATTTAGTGCCAGGTTACTAATCTCTGTTTGATTTAACTGTTTCAGAGCCCACTATGTGAAAGGCTGGCAGTAGAGCGCAATGGGGAGGAAGACCATGCTCGTGGATCAGGCACAAGGCTGGGAGTTAAGAGGCTGGTTCTGTACATAGCTCTGCCGCAGACTTTGGGCCTAATTCTTCCCAAACTCCTTTCATTTGAGTGTAAATCCGCTAGTTCTCATTTTCCAGCTGATTCCTTGTATTTTTTATGTGGCTGGTTAGCTCAGAAACCTCACATCGTGTCCCCCCGCAGGGATACTGCATGGATTTTGTGCTGTTATCTGAGTCTGAAAAATGATGAGCTGAAAGGCAGCTTAAACTCTTTGTGTATAACTGTGGAAGGTTGGTCTGAACCTCCCATTTCTCTTGTATACTGTATAAGTTGTGCCTTCCCACTGCTTTGAAGGTTCATTGCTCTGAGAAGCCCATCCTAGATTGGACTTGTACAGCAAAGCTGTATACAGATAGAAAAAAAAAATGCTGTGAGGGCACTTGATATGAATGATCTCAGGCATAACCTTGTGACTAAGGGAAACATGTATGGCCCTGACATGACTGATCATGGGGGAAGGATGCTTGTGCAGTTAGGAGAGAGGCCTGTGACACTGAGCAGACAAGAGTCTCATTTCTCACTCACTGGTGCACACATCATTGATGCTTCTTCGTGTGTAATAACCAAATACAAAGTAGGAAAATAGAGGGGAACATTGCATTTGCAATTGCCAGTTTCTGTTTCATCTTCTCACATGACTTAACCTAAGAGTAGGTAAAGAGTGGCCCGAGGAGGGGAGAGTCTAAACTGATGAGAAAATGTTACTGCTCCGTGGGCATTCGCTTGTGTGATTTCACTGATGTCAGCAGAACGGTGCTAATGGAGCATCTGCGCTATACCAGTCGAGGATTTGGCACAAGGTATCCAAGCAAGATCATTCAGAGGGGCACTCTTTCATACAGCTCTTCCAGCAGTTGATAGCAAACTGCTGGAGAAATTTAAGATTGTCCTGCTTTGCCTTATTTCTGTAGAAAATGCTCCGTGTCAAAAATGGGCTTTGTAATATGAGCCTGTATGATTTAAGCTGTGTAAGAGGCCTGAATGGAAACAGCCTCGCCCGAACCATTCATTTTTCTGTTTTTCCTTTTTTATCCTTATGATTTAAGATTTTTAAAAAATCTCTTAGTATAATGTCAGTATTTTAAAAGTGCCTGAAACTTTAAGTTGTGTCTCTATAAATTATGCCCCTAATTTAGGGAAGGAGAACGGGTGAGAAATGCTCATTCCTTGATTGGCTGGAGGATGCTCAACTGAGATGGCAGCAGAATTGAGACTGTCAAAACAATAAAAAGAAGTGTTAACACTTCCAATTATATTATTCAAACAATTTGAAATCCTTGGAGGGTGCATTTTTAATGATGCATTGTAAAACAAATTGTGTTTCATAGCTTGAGAGAGTCGTAAAACAATAAACTAATTAAGACACCTTTTGTCTGTCTGCTCCTGTCTGCCTATGTGTGTGGTCAGGGGAGTTTGTGAGTATTAATGGGGTACGCTTACATCCTATTTCGGGTAATTGTTGCCACTGTCAGTGTGTTTTAAAGACTGAATATTCCCAATCCAATTAAAAAAACCCAGTCTGAACCACAGTGTAGTTGTGCTGCTGCCCCAACAGCTTGGTAGACCTCATCCCTTCAGATTTGCTCTTCTGTCCCCAAAATGAGGCTGCAATGCCATCTTAAACTGGGCTGCAGCTGAATTTGAGGCTTCTGGTGAGAAAGAGTCCCAGCCAGTGTAAGCTGGCTCGAAGTTGGGATGTATTTTGTCTCTGTGCATAGAAAATAATTGAATGCAAGAGCTGCAGGTGGTAACTAGTTCGATAATTGTCTCTTCCAGTGTCCTACTAAATGTGGCTACAGTATGAAATATTAGACTGGGCTAGGAGGTGATTACTTTGTGCACAAGAAGCATTAAAAGTGCATGCCTCTGTACAGGGAGGTTTTGGGACTAGTTCTGAGATGTTTTGCTTTGCCAAAAAGTGAATTTGATTTTGGTGGTTCTCTGAATTTTTATGCCAAATAAGGTTTTGGTTCTGAGGGCTGGATTCTGTTCTCTTTCCTGTTGCAGGCTTTTCCCTCTCCTTGCTGTGCCTCTGTTTCTTTCAATGGGATTGCTCCCATGGAAGCGCAGTGTAAAACTGAACTCTGTGTTAGACTTGCCCAATGCTGCGAGGAAGAAGGCGTCTGCGTTTCTAGAATTACTGGAAATAGGACAGGCAGATAACATCCGGGAATAAATCCTGGCAACCATCCTTGTGTACAGTGGATCTATTTAAGAGAATACATAGCGAGTAGAATATGGTCCCAAATTATAGCAGTATGTGGCTGCTGATACCGAGAGAGTATCATTTCAGCCTTCAGACAAATCCCATTTTCTGAAATTAACCTTACAGCTACTCTTTGAGCCAAATAACCTCCATCTTTTTCCCACTGGAAAAGTGGGAAAGAGGTCATTTTCCTACTGTGTTGCTGTGTTTGTCTGCAGTCTGTCTGGGTCTTATCAATTAAAGCTTCTTTAAAAAGATGGGGACCTTCACTTTTTATGAGCACCTGTGTACCCGCTAGGGACAGAACTGTATGGATTAGGGTTATGGGAATCTCTAGGAAAGTATCTTTGTTCTAGGATCAACCAGTAATAGGGTTTTATGTAGAAGGAACAGCAAAATTCCTAGGGGATTCATTCCAATTATATCCCCAATTAGGACAAAACAGTTTTAGTTTAGTTTGGTAGGGTTTCTGCATCCTTCACAGTTATAAACATTTGTTCCTTTATATGGAGGTGTTAATTAACATTGTTAAAATTTACTACAGGCTCTCACATTCCCAGACAAACAAAGAGAGGTCATTAGCCACTTGCAATTAATAAAGTGAAAAAATATTTTTCAAAAGGTATTTGAGCTTTTAAAGAATCAATCTTAGTATCGGAATTGGATAAGAAATGTGGGTTGATTCCTAACCATTTACTTTTTACAAAATCAGTTATCATTTACAGAAATCCATTTTGAGTTTACACTAAATGTTGTGTGTCCCTTCTGTCTTTATTTTGAGCTAAAACACGCTGCTGAGTTAGCTATGGAGATATTGTGTTGGTCTTTATTAACTCTTCACTGAAGAAGAGCCTGATATTGCTGCTCAGAGCTAAGAAATTCTCTTATAAGACCTCAACATCTTTTTTTTACCACTGTTCAAAACAACATGGTACTCTGTTGCCCTTGTAACTTTGACAGATGATTAATTATAAATTTGAGGTACTGTGGTTCAGATAGAAACCTAATTGCGTATTTGTGAACCAAATGTGGAAGTGTTGAATGCAGGTCCATGCTTCGGTGCCACTTTGATATCTCTTTTCAGAGGTTAAATCCCCTGTTTTGAAACATATGAATACACACCGTCTGTTTCTCTCTAGTGGATGTATATATTTCCAGGCAAAAACATAATTCAGCTTTGCATGAGATGATAAAGCTTTATCAGTAACTGCGGGGTAAAGAATATTTAAAAGAACATACGCATTCTCTTCGAAAAAGCTGTGTATTAAAAATCCTGGATTCTTAGGGAAGACCTTTCTTAAACTTTAGAAAATATGGAAATTCACAGGTAGAATGCCCTAAACAACAGCAGCTCTGCTTTGCATCTCTGACCTTCCCTTCTGTGTTGCTATGAGTAATGCATTGATAGAAGAGAGGGTGTCTCAGGCATTTTGGGGTTGATAAGTGCTTTGCAAACCTTGCAGCCTGGTACCAGCTCTTTGGTTGCAGACTGCTTGAGCTAGCCTCTGGTCCTCATTTCATTATGCCAGAATGTATGGATGAATCTGGTAGCTTAGTTGTATTAATTTGATTTTATTTGTAGAGTGTGCCCACAGGCCAAAAGTTGAGCACATGCTTAAAGGTTTTGTTAAGGCAGACCCTTACTTGTGAAGCTGTGGAGGTGTTCCTGTAAATCTCGCTGTGGGTTCTGACACCAAATTGTTCACTTCAAACCATGTTTTAGTGATAGTGACTGCTGTGAAAGATGAATGTTGAAATTCCTACCGAGGTGGGATTGAAACCGAAGTGATATTAAATCCATCATCCAAGAGAAACACGGAGTTGAAAATAATTCCACATAGAGGAAATACAGAACTTCATTTTTAGATGAAGAATTGTGGGACATTGAAAGCCAAGAAGCTACTGGACTTTTAAAGGATTAGATCAAACAATTAAGGTCTTTTCCTGCTTTTATTGCTATGTGCAGGTTTGTGTTGAAGCACATCCCTGACTCAAGGTCTGTTGAGTGTGGTTGATCAGAGCACTGAGATGGGTATTTTGTTTAAGATTCCTCTACATCTGACTGAGGACAGAATCTGTAGAAACTATTCGATGCCAGTGACTTAAGTTAAATGTGGGCTTTTGTGCTTCCCTGCAGAGAAATGGATAATCTGATCCCAGTCAGTTACTCCCTGTTTCAGTCATATCTTTCCCCTTTTTTATTTGTACATAGCTCAGAGGATCATGAGTTACAAGTGGGGCAATGAACATGAATCTCTACCACAGCCATATTTATTTCTACCACCTCATCCTCATGCCCAAAGTGCATCTTCCTCTTGCTTTTGGTGGCAGGGAAAGTCTCAGGAGTGAGATGCCTCTGTCCTTAAAGGAGTATCATGGCCTGAAGAATAATATAGAACACCTAATGCTGTTTTCAGTTCATTATATTCATACTATTCCTGTATTTAGAGGATGGTGGGGTGAAGTTTGCTGTGACTTCACAAATACATTGCCAAATGGTGTCCCACGATTCACTCGCTGAAGAAAAACAGCCAGGACCCAAACTCTACAAAACCTGCACCTCCATTTCGTTCATTAGGTGTTCTTGATTTATTTCTTTCCCCTGAGGGAAAGCAGTAAAACAACTGTTATGTAGGGTTATTTTGGAACCCTGTTTCTAGTTTTCTAGAAGAAATCCCAACTCTCTCCTTTGTATTGAAATATTTAAATATTCAAAGGAGAGGAAAAAGAAAATGTGGCTCTGAGACGTCATTCCTTCAGGGATCTTTCACCGTGTCAGTGTTTAGCTTGCATTTTTTGAAGTTCCATTGTAAGGAGAGAATATCAGAGCCAAATCTGAGGCAAGCTACCTTCAGCCATCGATGCCTCTGAGCATGTCAGTCATGCACTGAAGCTGCTGGCACAGCTGGTACTCTGTACACAGCAGGGAGTATTTTTAACACTAAAAATGTGTGACAGGTGCACATTTTATTAGAACTTTTTTTTGTTGTGCATTAGTGGAGAGAAGAAAGCTAGCAGCACTTTTTAACAAGTCTTCAAGTAAGTGGGAAAACAAATGAAGGTCTATGGTACATATTGACATTTGTTAGCCAAATATGGGTAGTTCACAGCAGCCTATTCTTTTCTCTGTTTCAAAAAAAACCTAGATGAATTTTGAGGAGCTTGCACAGCCAGAACCACTCACTCGTTTTTATGAGCTTCATTTGCATTTATACTCTTCCCTGCTGTTGTTGAGTACGCCCCTTTCACTTGTCCTAAATCTACAACTGTACTGGGTGCACTTAAGTAGCTGTTTCCTACTGATATATTGATTATCACACTAATTACATCCGGGGTCTGTATATGGGCTAACAGAACCAATTTATTTGAATTTTTTACAGGGGGAAAACTCGCCACAACTAATTAATTCTACAGGGATGGGTCTAGCTCTTTTCTCTCTTTTTTCTTCCTCCATCAAGGTTTTTGATAGGTAAAGCTTGTGCTAAAACCACAAAATGTGTGGGGACAAAATGCATGATGATTTTGTCTAGTAAATTTTCATATCCTTCTCTTTTGATAGTTTTTGTTTGTTTGTTTGTTTGTTTGTTTTTTAAATCTGCTTTCTGCTTGACAGGATGCTTCTTTTTTTCTGATGTGGTATCATACAGTGGGGCCTGGTTCTGCAATCAACTCCATGTGTGCAGCCTGCTGTGCCTATTGAGGTCAGAGAGGTTGGCTACTTACCTGGAGCACACTGCAGAAATGGGCCATGGATATTAACTCATCAGTTTATAGCTGGAGCAAGAATCTTTTTTTACAGCCTGCTCTGCAGGGTTATATGCCTATGTTTCATTCAATTTGACATAGAATTGGACACCTTCAATAATTTTAAGTATGTAACACAGATGAACCTTTCAATAGGGCTTTCTTTAAATTGTGAAAAGTTCCAGATGCCTTTCTGAGTAACTTTATCTGAAATTACCTAATCTCAAATCTCAGGCATCTGTATGATGCAGCTCTTTTGACAGGTACTTCACAGATTTTTTTGCAATGGATTAGAAGATGTTTTAAAATGGCAATGAAATGGAGGTTTGAGTACAAGCTATCATGGGAAACTGGATAGTGCCTGGTGATAGATTTGCAGTGTAATGAGACTTTTAGCCTTTTACATCTAGACCTTCTCTTTGAATCCAGGGTGTGGAGAGTTTGAAAGCTATTACCACTGGTTGGTGACTCTTTTGTGGTTTCTCGAAATTGATCTATTGGTCTCAGTTCTTGTGAAAATGTCCATTGCCAATGGATTTCGATAACGTCTGCAATGATAACTGTAGTATAGAAGTCAAAGGATGGCGTATTACCATCATAGCCTTAATGATGACCATACCCCTCACACTATGATAGGTCCTAGGAGAGGTATTGATCTGGGGAATGTCCATTTTCTTTTTCTGTTTTTTTTAATAGTGTGCCTAAGCCAGGATGCTAGCTTTCCCATTTGTCAAGACTGTTGCTTCCATGAATGCAGAATTTGACTTAAAAAAAAAAAAAAAAGTCAGGTGCGACTCTACTCATTTACCTTGAAATTTTTTTCAGTGGTGTCTTGGGACAAGCAAACTTGCTTGACAAAGCATTTGAGAGAACAGGGCAAGCCCAGAGGTTTTCTTTTCCTGATCAAATTTGTCAGGAAAATGAAAGCTATAAAGATGTTTAAATATCACAAACAGAATTTTAAAATGGACACAAAAATGAAGGCAATTTAGTGAGTGCAACATGGGAAAAAGAGTTCAGTGAGCTTGAGCCAAGCTCAGTGAGAGGTTTTGCAGCAGCATTCTGCACACTGTGATTCATAATTTAAACTTGGGCATTTTAGAAAGAATTACGTTAGTTTAGACTGGAAGGCATTAGAGTATAAATCAGAAAGTCTCCATCTCAGAGAAGCTTAAACAGCTCCAAAGGTTAAGTAGAAGATATAAAACTGTTATGATATGTTTGTTATAAGCCTTCAAAGAAAGTGGTGAAGCAAGCAGGATGGCAAGATTACTTCAATTGTGGGGGAAAAGATCCCAGGCAGACTGGGCTCAACTCATGGGACTTGGGGCTGGGCAGCATCGGTGGGAGTATCCCAGAAGCATTTAGAAAATTATCCTGAGATCAATACATGAAAGTAAAGCAGTTTTAAAGCTCTCTGTTCAGCATATACTTATTGCTGATATAGAGAACAGACATCTGCGGGAATCTTGAAAAACTATGTAAAGTAAAAAAACTGTGAAACTTATTTCAGCTGTTATATGGGTGGTTAGCTGCAATGCCAGAAAAGGACAGACATGGTGGCTTTTGGCTTTTGTGAGGAAAAATCCAGTAAGAGCAGAACAGACAGACCAGGAAGGCTGTTTTTCTGAGGAGACTGCTGCAGACGTGAGTCTCGACTCCTTCTCATGGGAAGGAAGAATTCACAAAAACTGGAATTTAATATCTGGCCTTGCTGTATAATTCCTGTATAACTTTGAGCAAGGCATTTAGTCTTTGATTTTCAAAGGCAGCTAGTGAAGGGAGGAGTTCGTGCAGACTCTTTTGAAAATCCCACCTTTAATTTCTCTGCACCTCACTTCTTATGGCAGTCAGAGTACATCTGTCCTCTGTTCCTGTCTATCTGCTGGCTGTGAGCTCCTCGGAGCAGGACCCACCTCACTTTGTGGGTGTGGACAATATATTGTATAGGGGTCCAGGAACAAGCTGGAGCCAATAACAAATGTGGTGATGGTTAGGTAACAGGTGTTACTGATAAGGGCTCCTTTGCTTTTTAATAATGACACTTCAAGATGTGACCACATCCCTGTCCATCCAGAATACACACTGCTCCATCTACACCCGAAGCAAATTGGAGGCATCCAGAATTATGGAGCAGTGTGTATTCTGGATGGACAGGGATGTGGTCACACAACTTCCACTGAGGTCTTGGCAATCGTGGTCAAATCTTGAGGTGTCATCATTGAAAATTAATCAATCCATGTAAGCTCTTCCTTTAGGGACAGATTCTGCCTTTAGGGACAGATTCTGCCATCTCACATTAAATTAAGGTTTAACAGATTTACAGCAGCCCTCCTCCAAGCTATGGTTTTTTTCCTACTGCATAGTTTTAGAGCTTCTCAGTTTAGAAGAACAGACAGTTCTTCACAAATATCTCTCCCAGCACTACTTCCCTTTCACTCTTGGGGTTGAAACAGGCTTTTTGAAAACATTCATCTCCTTTTGGAGTAAGAAATTACACTCTGAGGAGCAATCCTATGAGGAAGGAGAGAAGCAGGAATAGTCAGCAAATACGTGGTCAGAAAAGTCAAAGCTGGTGTGATTTATGATGTTGCCAAAGTAGAACTGGAGAGAGAGAAAAAGCCAAGAAAGACATTGAAGTAGAGAGAAAAATAGAGAATGTGGGATAGATGGAGGGATAGAAGGGAAGGAAGAAGCTATAAAATCTATTTTTTAAAAAATAGAGAAGGCGAAAATTGTTTATTCTTGTGTATTTAGATAGTGATTCTTGTGGTTCCTCAAGGGCAGTTTGAGGACTCTGTTATGTTGAGCATCCAGTACAAACAGCAAGAATATTCTTGTTGGCTGATGGACCTTGCAACTGGAGATTACACTCCTAAATCTTGAATTACCTTTCTCTAGTTAAAGGAACTGTCACAACCACAGATAACTGCAAAATGGAAAGTCAGTTTGCAATGGACTTTGAAATGGTGAAACCTGCTTTTGTGATCAATTGTAGTAAAGATTGAAAAACCAAATTAATCAACATTTTCTACAGAAAAACATTCAGGGGGGAAAAAATGCCTCTCATTTGGATAGATAGAAAACTTTTCTTCCACAGAGATGATACTTCATTTCACTTCCACTGTATATAAAGATGCATAATTTTTAAAGTGTAAGTAATAATATATAATGCATCCTTCAATAGACAATGACATGAAAATCTTAAATGTGTCTTTCTAATACATTGTGTCTTTTCTTTTACCTGGGTTGCAATCTTGCTTCTATCTTTCTTTCAGAATAAAACTCTGGTATTTAATTTTTGCTGGAGTTGCATAGTCTGAGTAACATGCAGTTCTCTGACCAGCTCTGTCTGGGATGATGTGATCACTGCAGTTCATAGAGAATAAAAAGAGCTTCCCTCATAAAATCAAAGGGACAGAGAAAAAGCTTTGATGATTTATGTTGGCTGAGATTTTGACCCAGAAGCTTTGAACATGCAGTAGCTTTTATTTACTCTATGTCATCATCAATCCTAGGCAGGAAAGACTACTAAGAGCCTTCTCTTTGCAGGGCTGGCATTCTTTCACACAGTTCCCACCGCCCCATCTTTACTCCCTGCCTTAGCTGCTTTAAACAAAAATGCTCTCCTGTGCTGAAATGGATGTCCTGTGCAGCAGGGCTTTTTAAATTATCTTGAGTGTATATGGAATCTGGGAAATTTCTATTTTATGAGTTAGGTCCTACTTCAGTTTTATGACAAGATGAGTTAAACAGTAAAATATTCTTTGGATCATCTGTACACATCACTATTTTTTACTATAATGGCTTAACAGGTTTCTGGTATATATTGCTTTTTCTACAGCCTGAGAAACTGGTGTTCAATAGCTGTCTGCGCAGGCCGGTCTATAAGACAAGCTGCTTTGACAAACTCCAAGCTCAGGGAGTCATGCTGGCATCTGATTTTTGAGAGAAGGAAAGGCTAAAGCAAAAATACGTTTGACTTTGTGGGGCTGTTACCGTGCAAACTGTGCTGGTCTTGCTTGTGTTACACATTTACACCAGGAGAGTGACTGGTGGCTGCTGTAGGAGGTGAAGGCTTCTTCTATGGGGAAGGGTGGGTACATGCAGCTGCCTGAAAGAGGTCCTGGGTGGAGGTGGAGGTAGTTAGATGTCCAGAAATCCCAGGCAGTTTTGCTGTAGTGAGTGGATGGAGCCAAGGGGAGTGTTAAAGCTTTCTTGCCTCCCACCCTCCCTAAGAAATACCTGCCTGGTGATATCAGGTGTAATAGGGAATGAGAAGTGATAGGAGGTGAGATCTGGATAGCAAGGCAGCATGAGCTATAGCTGGTTTTTGAAGGTCCAGTGTGATTTGTGCATTTTATGGTGAAACCCTAGGCTTTCACACCTTGACATTTGCTGAAATGGAGTGGCTCCTGCCCAACTAGAGAATGCAAACTGCTTGTTATCCCAGTCAAATTCTTCCCTGTTAAACTTGTCAGGTTAAGGAAATAAACCCCCTGCATTTTAGGGAAACACTTTTCGCGTTTGGTTTTATGGTGATTGAGAGTCCCTTCTGGAGGGCAAATTGATTTCTGAAATATTTGTTACAATAAAAAATGAATAATGGTTCAACTAACAAAGACAGAAATCTTATGAAAGGAGCACTCCCAGATTACAGCAAAGAAACAAACACTGGACTTTTATTTCCACTATATATTGCTTGTCATTTCTGCTAATTCTTGAAGGAATTTTATGTTTAAACAAGGACCTTCTCCCTTCAAACTTCCCTTCAAACTACCTCTCCTGTTGTTGTAGACAGCTGAATCCCAGTTCAGGGAGCATCAGCACTGAAATCAAGGGCTGTGCTTTGCCATTCAGTAAAGGCAAAGAAAGTTCCTTTTCCTTTTGCGAATGACAGTAAAAATGAATAACGCTTAGGTTTCCTGCACCAACCACTCCTCCTTTTTTTTTTTGTTTTTTAATTTTGGCAACACAAGTGATGTCTCATCACTGAAGGCTACTGAAAGACAAAGACATCTGCCTGCTCTTAAACCCAGGTACAGCTGTTGCTGTAAAATTAGTACTGTAACTTCTTAGGGGTTCACTGAACTCTGGAGATTCCTTTCCTGATCAGAGAGAAAGAAGATCCAGGGTGGTGTTATTAGCTCTTGAACTATCATTCACCGTTAAAGTTCTTTTGATCTCATAAAGGGGATTTGCTGCCTGCGGAGATCATCCAATAAAGTAAGACTTAGTGGGAAAGAGATCAACTGTGGTTTGCTACAAGGGGTTGTTGAAGAATTAGCAATGAACTGAAAGTGGGAATAGGTTTTATGACCTTAAGTGTATCCCTGAGACCAGTTTTTTTTTTGATCTTGGACGCCTAAGTTGGCAGGAACATCAGATCTCTCAGAGAAAGAAGTGGATGCTGTCATTTATGGCTGCACAGAGGGGCCCAAAGCAGAGTGATCTGGCAAACCTCTCCTTCTGCTTATTCACAAGCAGAAGAACTGCTTGTTTTGAGTCTGCTCTTGATAGTCACTGAAATTTTTACTCAGTGTCTCCCTACCATTTCAGTGGAGGACTTCTAGGGAAAGACAGCTCTAAAGGACCAGCCTGTCCTTGTCAGTTCTCCCATCCAGTCCTATGAAGGAACAACATTACTTGCCCTTAATATGTAATCTGCTAGAAACCATTGTTTTTACTTCAGTGTATCATATTTCAGCACAGAGGCCAACGTGTTGGCCTCTTTCATACTGTTTTCCAGTGGCATGTAAGGGCCATAAATGCACTACAGATTATCTGAGGAAAAAATGAGAGATGCATAAGATTTTACACAGGAAATAGCATAATTCCAGTATTCGTTCTATGGAGAAGGGATGAATAGACTGGAAGGCCAGGAGAGACTACAGTTACAGAGACTTCCTGAGAGCTCAGGACAGAAATAGTCACCTGCCCTGGACTGAGCCTTCCTGAAACACAGGATCAGTCCCATTTGCAAAGATAATTTTTGCTTTGTTATTTTGCTGTATGCTGTTTGGGAATTGAAAACTATGTTTTTGCATAGCAGCTCAGTGGTATGCATTTTTTGATGCACTGTCAGCCTTATGGTGAGCTTGAAGTGGTCCGTGGTGTTATTACAGTATTTGAGGCAAGTTCATTTGCTGCTATAATCCTTATGCACACCGTAGGCCAAGAGCCAAGACCATTTGGCAAAGCATATACAAGGACAATGGAGATAGTATTTATCCTTATAACACAAATACTCACTGTGATGATAAATCTTTTGCAAAATAGCAAAAGTTAAGTAAAGGTAAGAAATTGTATTTCATGCTTTTTTCTGAAGGATTTAAACCTTGAAAATCTGGTCATGAAATTACTTAATTCTTCTTGGAACATATGTTTAGGAGACTACTGAGGTGCCAGGTTACAACACATTCTTCTGGGGTCACATTTCTATTAACCATAAATCAGAGATGATAGGATTCTCATTTCTGTAACTTGAGGCAAATGTGTATCTGCTTGTATGTATTTGGAAATAAATATTTGTATGACTGTACACAGATTGATGAAAGCTTTGCAACTGACTTCAGTGGATTAAACCTGTTTTTGAGACATATCTCTGCTTTGATAATCTTTCAGGCTTTAGGCAGCAGCTCAGGTAGAGATAGTCTGCAAGATCAACTTCTCTGCAAGTTTTTTTGTTGTTGTTGTTGACACTTTTTATCAACATTTCTAACTTGCACAAATGGAACAAGGAACATGGACAAACCATTAAACCTGTGAAATATTTCCAACTGGTTTTGGTGACTGATGATGAAAACCCTGGGCTGAGATGCAGGAGATTGCACTGTTTGCTTTGCTTCCTGTATCTAATTTGGTTGCAGTTCAGAGGACTAGAGTTGGGAGCTTATGATCGTGGTTAAATATTAGACAGCAGTGCTGTGTAAGCTGGTTTTAGCGGTCTCTGCCCAGTGCCTCTCCGCTCTATTGTGCCAGCACAGCGTTTGCGTAGCTGTGCAGTGAAATGCATCAGGGCACTGATTCAGTTGAAAGATAACTTTGCAAAAAATAAAAGGAAAAGTGATGAAAGAATAGGTTATATTTCAGCTGGATCAGTTCCTGATGCAGTTCACAGTGTTACCTTGTAGGAAGCTGAGCTGGCACAACCGAGAGAGCAACCTAGGGGCAGGAGACAGCTGGTACTGCAACCGGGGAAAAAAGGATTGTGTGCTGAGGTCTCAGTATAGTTTCTAAGAGAAGAGGTATGTCCGGAGAGGGCCAGCCAGTGCACCTAAATGAGGGGTCTGTTGGAACACCCCTGCTCCTCTGAGGGTGTTAAGCCAGGCATGTGTAAGTTTCTGCAGGAGATGAAGCACAATTTCTCTCATTTCCATTCTTGAGCTAAAATCCTGTAGGAATATCTGATGTACCACAAGGAGCAAAAGGATGTATGCCTGCTTTGGTGAGATTTCCTGTCCATTTTTACAGATTCAGCTTGTTTAGATAGTTTTGATAAGAATCTGTAAAACTCTTAATGTTTTCAGTGTTTCTGACTTAAGTGAATCTGAGCCCTTTTTGTCTGTGCGGGTGAGAAAGAACATAACTCGGGGCAGGAAGAAGGGCTTTGGAAGAAGGGAGTGTGGTGTGGGGAGAAGGATAAAACATTTTTGGCAATGTCTTTTAATACTTGAGAATCTGTACATGATCTCTGTTGTACTTATGTTTCTGGAATTAAATTTGAATGTTCTTAAACATTGACAAATATTCAATGTAAATTTGAGGTGTTAATGAGAAACTTAAAAGCAGACCTTTGAAAAGCAGAAGCGTCATCTATATTTTCCTAGTCTGACCTGAATGGCTCTGATGATTTTATGTTTGGTTTCCTGTTGTGGAGAGAATTATTGTCCCAAATGATGATAGCGCTTCCGCCCCTCATTGGGGCATCTTGGGGAGAAATGCATTTAAGCTGTGAGGCTCTGAAATGCTGCGGTAATGGGAACCATGGAAGTACAATAGACAGACAGAGCTTGGTCCTYGCACACATCCGTCTCCTGCTGCCTTCTTCAGAGAGGGGAATGTTTGCTCTCATTAAGAGATGCCTGTCTCAGAGGAAGTGCTTCTTTGTGTTTTCAGCAGTCTCGGTGACTCCCATACTTGGAATGGTTTGAGTTTCTCTAGGACAGACCTCAGTAAAAGTTTTTTAGGTTTGTTATGCACCAGGGCCCCGGTGACTGACTGTGTGAATGGCATCTTTATAGACTCCTTTATAGCGGGAGTTTCCTGGGTGGATGGCAGTCGGGCTGCAAGTTTCCCAGAGTTCAGACTTCTGTATGGCTTAGATCTGGTCATTAAATCACAGATGTTTCTTTGAAAAAGCTGAGTGTGCACAAAGTCACTCCTTTCAACATAGCATGTCTAACGACTTGTGGAAAGCATAGACTGAATGGAACAGCTATTTGATTTAAGTGTGTGTTTGGCCATTTAATATACAAAAGACCTGGCATGTGGCTGTATTGCTGAAGACAAAGAGAATGATGCATAGTGTTTGCAGATATTTATGTAAATATTTTTTCATTTACATCTCTACCTTTAATAAATAACTGCTGAATCCACAGTGTTCTTAATAATAAATGTGTGCTGGGCTAACTAGTAAGTATAGATCTGAACATTAAACAATTAGAAGTGCTAAATTTACAAAAATGCCATGTGTATGTCTTTGTATGTACATCTGTGTGTACATAAAGATCATTATATTTTGAAAACGGGCACACAGTACGATATGCCCAATCTCAAATTTGGGATAGGAGGGAACAATCTGCTCTCAATCAAAATAAAGTGCTTTCTGTTCAAGCAATGTATATAGAAGATTTTTTTTATACATGCAGGAAGATTTTTTTTTTATATACATGCATTTTTTTTTTTTTTTTCCATTTTAAGCACTTAAATGCCTGATTTCTAGGCATTTTAGAGCTAGCTCAGGAAGGGTGAGAAACTGTGTTCATGATGGCTGCAGATGGGAACTAAAACAGTTTCCCTGTCACCAAAAATATATAAAATGCTCTTCAGGTAAAATCTTCACCAAAGCAATGTGAACTTTTCCTTGCTTTCTTCCTTCCTGCGCTATTGCAGTGAAAACTAAACTGCCCTCTTGTGTAGGTCATCATTTCCAGACCTGTACAATGCTTATCTAGCAGAGCAGCCAGGCAAATAACACAGCACTCAGCAGGATGAGGCACTGTATTTTAATATGGTGAAGGCAACCATTCGAAAGAAGAGCAAAGTCAAATAATTTAAAACCATAGAAACAGCTTGTGGATCACTGAAAAGCAACACATTTGGAACACAGATGGCTGTTTTTTCTCCCCAAAAAWAACAAATGAAGAAAAAAACCCTCCCTTTGTTACTTTTATTTTTTATGCAGTATTTATACTGACTAGCTATTCAGAGCTCCTTATGGACAAACACAAATGAGATCTTTTCGCTGAGGAGCACCCGGTCTTAATTATTTTTAACAGAATAAGAGATGATGGTCAGGAAACTTTTGGAAAGGGGTTGTGTTTTTATTTCCTCTACTCTGATGAAATTTCTTCTTGCTAACAAAAATAATTCACTTAAATTCTGAAGTATGAAAAATGGTGTGCGGCCTCATTAGGGACCCTCTGGTATCAGCTAATGCTGAGAGCAATAGGCTGCCTTCCTAATTAAGTCAGTGGCCAGCCGGGGCAACAGGCCAAGGATTTGTAACTTCACATGCTTGGATAAGAGCAATCACTTCTTCAAGACGTGTGTCAGCCACTGACTACATCAGGTCTGTCCCATTCCTGAAGCCTGGCATCAATAGCAAGCCCAGGACTTGGGCAGACCTCTCAACCTACTGTTGTCTTAATGCATAAGAACTCCACTCTTCATGTCATGACAACATGTCAGGGAATGGGTTACGTTACAGCCATGGGTCTTTGTCTGGGATCATGTCTTGGGCAGGGGTCATGGTGTGAGCCCGTGACTCTGGAATGAGACCTCCTTGGATGTGGGGCACTGTTAGCAGTCATACACTCAGTTAGGAAGGGTTTCATCCAGCATAGTAGTCTCTACCTTCCTAGGACTTCCTAGGAGTGAGGTCATGCCACTGCCCTGCAAATGGCCCTTGTCTTGGGCTTGGTGCGCGGGACTGGCAGGGTTGGATTAAGGGTGGATGTGGGCTGGTGGTTGCATGCTGGCCTTATGCACACTTCAGGAGGTCAAGTAAGGATTTCATCAGTCTTCTCCCGCTGTGTACAACAGYCTACAATGAACTACTGGTATTTTCCTCCTTTAAAACACCGAATAGTAATCCCCATTAGATGCAGGGTGCCTGAGATAACTGACATTGGAGAGTCTCCRGGAAACAAGTTATTTTACAAATGAGGAAATAATTAAATCTGTGTAGGATTGGCTGCCTCAAAATCAAATAAGGGTGTAAAACTTCCACCCCCATCCCAGCCCATCCCAAACAGTATCAGCAGAAATATCCACGGTGTCTGCTTTGTCTGTTGGGCTTGTTTTACGGTGCGTCGTTGCCTCTAATGGCAGCGTGTGCACTATGCGGCATGGGAGCACAGCACCAGGGGAGATGCTGTTAGCAGTCATCGCTCCAGCAGAAGCTGGAAAAAAAGACTGAACTTTTTTGCTTTCCCTTTTCTCTACACCAGAGTGACTGCTATAACAAGTATTTAAATGAGGAATAAAAAAGGAAAGATAAGGACTTTTAGAAAATGAGTTATTCTTGGCTTTCTTATGTTCCAGCATATTTCCTATTACACTGTAATGAAGGATTTTCTTTTTCCAAATGGTATTTTTGGAGCCATACACCTAATCAGTACGTGCTCCACAGTCTTCCCATCTTGTACGTAGTGAAAAGGTCATGCAGCGTCTGACAGCAAACAGCATTTGCTCAGCAGAGGCTTTTTTCCTCCAATGCTGCCTGCAATTCACGTAGCCTTGTTGCCTGAACCCCTCTGGTGTGCATACCTATTTCACTGGCAGTTGTGCTATTGTGCATCCGTGGCTCAACGTGGTATCGGCAACTGTGTCCTTTTTTTCAGAAAAAAAGCCTGCTTTCAGAAGGCTCGTGGCTGGGCAGCTCAGGGTGGGTTGGAAGAGGAGCTAAGGCTGGTGGCCCACTCATGAAAGGGCTGACCAGTCTCCAACAGACTGGACTGCCCATCTTCCAGCGCTGTGTCGCTACTGCARTGCGTGGGAAGCTCGATGCCTATTTTCATTTACAAGTTCTCCCACGCAGAAGCTGAGTGGGTTGGAAAGGGGAACGGGTTGATTTGCAGTTAGAACCATGCAAATAGGCACTTTATGTTCAGCAATGCTATGTAAAATGAAGGTGAGGAGAATATCAAATAGAGAAGTATTAATAGCACAGTGTTAATTTGTGGGAATGTGTTTCCAGGTAAAGAGGCCAGAAGCAGGATGTGCTGTGCTCTGGTAAAATAGCTACGTGAGATAATGTGAAGCAACCATGTCTTAGAAAGACGTGTAAAGTAGCTTTTCTGAGATTGCTCAATCAGATAAAAAAAGTATGAAGGGAGACATAACACCATGGCTTCTAGCTCCTTTTAGAAGCAGCCTTTAATTACATTTTATGTATATTTAAGTTTATGTGAAGCTATTATGAGTAAGACAAGTATTTMTTTCTTTGTTTGCTTTTAACTTTTTTTATTAGCAGTTGTCAAGACAGTCCTAAGCCAAACCCCTGCATCTGACAACTTTGATCTTTAGAAAAGTTCATACTGGCTTTAAGTTTTGTCTTATCCTTCATCAGTTTGATGGATCTAGAACTCCCACTTTTATAGTATTAAAGGAAAAGAAAATATTAAGACTGGGTGAATTTATTCAGATAAAATAAGAGCCTGTGGAAATCTTGAATCAAATCTGAGCACTGTTGCAGGTTGCAAAATGTTTTGACGAACTCATTACAAGAAAAAAAAGTCAGGTTTGCCAACAGCTTAKCACTTCCTTACTTCAGCTGGAGCTGGAAGCAGAGACACTGGAAYACTGTGAAGAAGGATTTTTTTTTTTGTGTCCTCCAAGAATTGAGGACGTTGTAAAATGAACAAAAAATATATAGCACTCTTTAAAAGAAATATTTGGATGTCTCAGGTTCTGGTACTGTTTCTGGTTGGATGACTAATTTTGCAGCTTCTTATTCCTTCTTAAACTTATTTTCTCAATAACCAGTGGATAGGACCTTTTTTCTGCAGGATCTGTGGGAGCCTGGAGGTGACCATTGAGGGCAATAATGCTTAAGATCCAAATGGGCAGGGTTAAAGTGCTGATTTTTCCAGTCCTACTTCAATCAGTGAAGTGACTAGCAATGCTGTAATGATGAGATGAGTAGATGCTCCCAAAGATAGGCGAATATTAAAGGTTGAAAATCCTCAGGGAATCACATGCCCTTCTTGTGAACTGCTGGAAATATGCTTCATCATCAACTGCAAACTATGGGTAGATGCCAATTATATGAAAGCCCGTCTCTCTAGATCTGTTAGTGTTATTTCAGTGCTTGGGGGCTGGAGCTTAATACAATATGCTCTTTTCTTTTCTGACTAGTAAAKCAGCACAAAATAGAATTATTAGTATAAATACACGTTGCCTACAAAATGTAAATCCAGCAATTAGATTTTTCCCTGGTGGTGCGCTCTAATGAGTGTTACCATATTCTTTGTGTTGCTGTAGGGAAGCAGTGGGTGTAGCAGTGGGGCTTGGCTAATTTACGGGGGAATCCTCAGGATACAAATTTTTTCCTTGATAAGAGGAGAAACAGCTCGTGTTCCAAGCAACATTTATCTCAGGCAAGCTTGCCTCCCAAAAGTACAGCACTGGGAGCATCACCATTTACAGCTTATGGTATGATTTCTGAGGCCTTCTGACATGTGTGAGCTGGTGAAAACCTTTATGGAAGGAGTTATTTAATCCTCTYTAATCCTGAGAAACACTGTGTAGGTGTAGGGAAAGCTCTGACAAACAAGAGGTGGCTGGGGCATGTTATTGAACCCTTTGAGAAGTTTGCCGTTCCCCTTTTGGGTTGAAAAATAGATTTGCCATTCCTCCTTTATGCACCAACTTAGGTGTGTAAGACTGTTGATATTTTGTGTAAGACTGTTGATATTTTGTGTAAGACTGTTGATATTTTATGCCTTCATTTTCATAATTTATGGCCCTGTGTTGTGTGCCCTTGTTTGTATGTGGTGTAATGACTGTATTGTAATTATAGATGGTGAAACTTTTGGTAAAGCTGCAATGGAAAATGCTTCTAATCTGAAAGGCAAATGCTGGGATTGTCTTGTCAAGACAGCATCTTATACAGTTGCGTGACCTCTCTGGAAAAAAACTGACCCATAGTAATCTAATTATTGTTTGTTGTGATGGGCAGATAACAAAGTAAATATTGGAGTGGACTGATTGCCATCTCCATTTTAGGAGAGGGATCTTGACAGCGTTATTTCACTGAGCCCAGCTGCTACTAGTTTTTTTTTTTTTTTCCTTTGGTCTGATAAGTTAGTACTTTGTGGTGTTGGAGAAACATTAGGGCAGCTGATAGTAACCCTGAATCAGATCCTGGGAGTGCTGAGTGATAACTGTTCCCTGCCTGCTTGAGGKTTTTTTCACTCTCAAAGCTCTCTCTGTTGGTGGGAGACCCTGACAAAATAGAAACTAATGGGGAATGTGGGTGCTTAGTGCCCCTGAAAATCAGGCTTGATACTGAGGGTTTGAGATTAGGGTCCACAAATGTAGGCAACCTCAAATACGAACATTTATTAATAAATTTATATGGTACTTAAGTAATGACAGAAGATGTAAATGACATCAGGGTGAATATATGTGCTAAATAAGCTTGAATGCTTTGGTTCATTATCAAATCTCTCTGTGGTTTTCATTATATATTCCTGAGGGTGCATCCAAGGAGTTTTCTGCAGGCAGGCAGGCAGAAATTCATTTTTCTTCTACTTTAAGCTGACCAAAAGTTGTGTAACCATGCTAGATCTAAACCCAGCTTTACAGAAGGATACACCCTTAGTGGTGATATAATGTACCCTGGTGATTAAACCTATCAGCGTGGTTGTGTGTTGTGAGACAGCCATGTAGTACAAAGTATGGTTGCTGAGATAGATCCATTCATTATGCTAGTATTATAAAATTCAGCTCATCTTTCAGAAAAGAGCACAGCAATGGGGAACCTGAGCTTTAAGCAAGCCCCTGTCAAGTTTTGAAGCAGCTCAAGCAAAGGTATTAAGTGAAAAACTTTTGGGACCCTAGGTCAAATGCTTGGCGAACRTGAGTCTAGGTTGGAGTGAAGTCAGAAGGTCTCAAGCGCAGGAAATCTGACAAGTTTTTCCCATGGTAATTTTGGATTCTTTCAGAATTCATGCGTTAAGACTAAAGGAGYCTGGGATAAGGTCTAGTCCTGCCCTGATGAGTCAGGGGTAACTTTAGTCTGAATATCAGGGGAGATGATTGGCTTTCAGGGCTTGTATCTGAGATGGAGCAGATGATAATTTCTTCATATAGTTGTGTTTCTGATACACAAAAGCCAAGGATGTGCTAAAATGGGACTTTCTTCTAACTGGAAAAAGTTTTTCCCCCCCAGTATATTTGTTCATTTGAGAAAATGTTGGGACATTTTCAGCATTAAAAAAAAAAACCAAAACAAACAACATTTCCTTGCTTAAAGAACATTTTATTGTTAAATATAAGCTAATTATACACAACTGAAAAACAGGTCAAAATAAAAATTAAACATTACAACATTACAGAAGAAAATGCTGTAACTGACCCAAACTGATTTTTTTTCATCTGGACTTCTACTTCCAAAAATGACTTTGCTTTTGACATTTTAAATTCATTTGAACAAAAAATATGGTATCTCAGATATTTTTGCAAGTTAAAAAGCCATCTTCTGCCCATTTCAGCTTTAGGTCTGGCATCTTATCTGAACTGCCAGCTGAAAATGTGCTTGATGAGCCAAATTTAATCAGTAATTCCAAACAGTCCTAACTTTAGTGATACTTAGAGTGCAGCCTGATTTTGGTATCTATTTTGATTCCAGAATTCCCTTTGAGATCTGAACCACGTGGTGAACTTTTGTCCATTACAAAGCTATGAAGAGATTAAGGTATCTTGTTCCAGAGCATTAATCTAGATTTTTGTTTGGGCATCTCTGAGACCGAAACTAAAGGGTTTGCATCACTTCTTTTAAAA
The DNA here is from genome assembly GCA_035582835.1 of Phoebastria nigripes. Lineage (NCBI taxonomy): Eukaryota > Metazoa > Chordata > Aves > Procellariiformes > Diomedeidae > Phoebastria > Phoebastria nigripes. The sequence goes on along the minus strand of JAYKAV010002809.1, from coordinate 571,134 downwards.
CCTCTCAGTATTCTCCTGAAGCCTTTTCTTTTCCAAATTTTTCTCTTTAAGCTCCTATAGATAATCAGGTAGTAGCAAAGATTCCCTACATCTTTCAGTGGCTGAGTGATCAAGAACTGTAGATGCACAGGAGTGTTAACAGCATTCAAAGACTTAATTTGCAGGATCCACAGAGGAAGGGAAGAAAAAAAAATGAATAGCAAACATTAATGAGGTAGGACAAGCTGCAGTTGAGACAGCACTGGYGTTCTGCTCTTTTGGGATCTGATTATGAACTAGTGAGTGTCTGAACTTTGCTGGATGGCAGGCAAATGCTGGAGATGATGCATTCCCCAATTAAAAATTGCATTGTGCAGTTGAGCTGTAAAGAGCAAACACCAGGAGAATTTGGACCCTTTCTTTATCTTTCCACCCTCTCTCTTGATTTCTGGAGTCCTGCAAGGAGCAGGAACGTAGCAGGCAAATTAGAGTCAGTGCTTTGCTTTTAAAGAAGGGTACCCTGGTGGGAACAGAAGCTGCTCAAATATCTTGGGCTGTCTCCCACAGTAGCGGCAGTCTTTTGCCTACCTTGTGGCAACTAGCCACCCTGATGATACTTTTAATCAGTAAAAATAAAATGGGGTTGATCTGCATTTGCCTTGCAGTGAATACCTACTGGGTTGGGAGACTGGGAGAGACATGAGAAGGATAGTATTCATTATTTATAGCCATTCCTATAGTGCTTATCACCACAGTGTCTATGAGTGAGCACCATCGACAAGGCTCTAAATGTGAGATAAAATTTAATAATGCATTTATAATAACGTGCACTTGTCTGTGGTGGCAGCAGTTGTGACTGAGGTGACTTAAAATTGGAAGAAGAGAGAACTGCCATAGCTCAGTGAAGGTGGGAATCTGCCGCGGAGGAGGAGGAGGAGGAGGAGGCAGGGGAGCCGGGGAGAGCCAGCAGGCTTGGCAAGGGGAGAAGCCAGCCCAGAGGCACTGGGGTCTGCCCAGGAGTCAGGGCAGCAAAAGACATGGGTTGGGGTTCAGCAGCTTTGCAAAAATGAGTGCGTTTAAACAGCGTATTCAGGAGTAAACAGGAATGTACTTGAACTTAATTATTATAGGCTTCCCATGCCGCCCTGCCATATACATACGAACACATGCAGAGGCCTGCGTGGCTCCTGCTCTGAGGTAATGACAGAAGATGACCAAGCCTGGAGTTTGCCTTGTTAAAAGGCTACAGTTCAAAGCTGGCACCCCAGCTAACGAAACCTCTCTCTCTCCCCGCTTGTTTTATTATGCTATCCTTCTCTCTTGCTCAGCTCTGTTCCTTTTCCTGCCTCTAACCTGGAAAAAGGCAGTTCATACCCCTCTGTGTTAGCACTGGGGAGAAGAGCTGTGGAAAGTGGCTTTAACCTCCTGCTGATGAGGCAGGGTGAAGAAAGGAGGACAGTCACAAGCAGAGCCAGAAGCAGATGCACCTGAAGCAGTGCTGTTTTCAGCCAGACCAGCATCCAGATTAATTCATTTCTTATTCATCACTTCAGGAGGAGAGAAATGTTTTCCATTGCTACTACCTGCCCACGGCTTATCATGCGGTTATGCGACCTCCTATTGAAAAACCCCGCAATAGCAGGCACAGCTTTGGCAATACAGGTTGAAAGGAATGAAAGGAGTTGAGAAACAAGGGAGCAGTTTTTTCAGATACAGGTCAAAAGGCAAAACTGCCATTTGTAGAGGTGGATGGTATCCCTGTGGCWGGGCAGGTTGTGTGTTACTGACCACAGTGCTCTGGTCATCTCTCTCCCCATGTGCAGAGTTGATTAGGTGTTCTGCATAAAGAATCCACGTTTAAACCCATTTTCTAGCTGGAGTACCTACTTCATAAGCACCTTCAGCAGTTTCAGTTCAAATATTCATGAGAGAGTTCAAATATTCATTTGTCGTAATAACCATATAAGAAATGCTTCTACAGAGACTTGGCTTCTGTTTCTTTCCTCTAGTGCTTTGCTGTCACCCTTAGACAACATCTGCTTTACCTCCTCACCAGGTCCTCCTCTACATGCTCATTTTCCATGAAGACACCAGAACACCTAACAGCCCTATCAGTTAAAAAAGGTCCTGAAGTCAATACAATGATGCACATTTACTGCGGGTGTTTAAGAGGAACAGTGGACACACTCAGTTGTCCCACCCAGAGGAAAACACTGCTAGACCTGTAAATAAAGACGACATGTCTGAGTAAACACAAAAAAATCAGGTGCCAGGAACTGAGAATCACGTCTGCTAAGTGGCCTATTTCTCTCCTGTGCCAATTGATGTTATTCTAGTTGTACTGAGTTTTTCCCCTGGAAAGGTCCGTGGTTGGGAGAATCCAGCATCTTCCTAGAGCAMGTGACAATCTTTAGAGAGGAGTTGTATGACATTATGAATCTCGCTAGTCAGGTATCGCATATTTGTCATCTTCCCACTTCTGGACACATATTATGGGACTCCATTTCACCGAAGGTGTCCAGGATGTGACAAATCAGTAACAGGAAAATCCTAGGGTGTTGAAAGCAAAATTTATTGTGACGAATTCACACTCAAACTACTGTAGGTTTTACAAATAGACTTTGCAGTCCATAAATCCCCAAGCTTTAAGGGAACAGATAAGCTGGTGCAATACATCCATAGTAGCTTTAGAGCGACAGATAGTATGGTGGTCAGAGCAGACAAGGTTTAGTCAGTGTGATGGCGTGTCGCAGCTACAGATGCTTTCTGAAACTATTAAGGCTGGAGTTTTCTTTCACTGAATGTCTCAGTTTAATGTTAGAGTGGTACATGAAGTCCATAGTTAAAGCTCTCAGGATCCATAACTCTTTTAGAGGATGAATATAGTTGTTTATAGTGGAGATTATTGAATTATATTCTATTGCCCCGATTTCTGATATTTTAACCTAAAAAACCAAATGAAAATAGTGCTGCCCCTAATTGTAAGAATGACCCTCTCAGTGGCTTCAAGTGAGCATGTGTGTTTTTATTTCTTTGTTTGGCTCAGGAAGCACAAGAAGTCTAGCATCTGGCTGTAAGGAACTAGCAATGAATTCCTCTAGAGTAGGTGGCTCTCAGTTGGTATAGAGCCATTTGAGCCAGCTCTTGTGCCAGCCGTTGCATGTTGGCATAGGCTCTACGGGGAAGGGTGATGTGGAAGCAAGAGAGCAACAGATACAGCATCATGCGCTTAMCAGTCTGTTGAGTTTCAAGTAGAAGTTTGTTTTTTGTTTGGGTTTGTTTGTTTGTTTGTTTCAAGTCTAAGTAGACTTGTATGAAGTTATAGCTTCCCTGTGAATATGAAGTCTTATGCAAAATTCTGCAGGGTCAGTCCCAGATGTGAGCACAGAGGCAGGAATGTATTAACCTTTTCTTCACACTCAACTTCCTTTTTTCTCCTGGTCTGAGCAGTCCTTGCAGCATGCTGACATGTGGCAGAAAACTTTTTTTTCAAAAGTTCTTGCTTCCACTGCCACAGATTATTGGCCGGTGACCACGCACAGAGCAGAGGATGTGTTGCAGTGAGAGAAGCACAAGAATTCCAAGGCTGCCCCCTGGGAAAACAGAAAAAAAGAAAAAGAATGAGTAAGAGCTACAGTAACAGAGGCAGGGCAATGTCCACAGTGCACTTTGGTAGCTGGTTTGGGAGGGAAGTGCACAATTTATGATTCCAAGCAACTGGCTCACCTTTTAGGTATTTTACAAGATGAGCTCAGTAGGATGATGCAAGCATTGGCAGCAGAAGATAATGTTTCATTTCTGTTGGCTCCATCCTATTGTCTGATTTTGCTAATTGCAATAGCTTTGGCCATCAGAGACAAATGACAGAGGCTATCCGTAAATGCTGGGGAGGAAGCTTGAATATTTTTCACACACAAATGCTTTAAAAGGGGAATTTCATACATAAAACTTTTACTTCTGTATACATACTGAGAAGGACATGAAGATCAGATGTCTGCATTTTGGATTAAATTCCAAAAGGCATTAAGCTTTAGAATTGAGATCATTAGAGCTGGTTTTTGAACACTGTGTCTGTATGACCCAATAGAGGGTAAAAGTCAGAGACAGGCAGAAAGGCTAAATGGCTTTGGCTTAAGCCCTTGTGTGCTTTAGCAAGGAAGAGAAGTGCCAATACCAGTGGTAGAGTTTTTTGGCAGCTTCTCTTTTCTCATAGCCGCCCCTGCCCTTTCCAAAAAAAATTAAAGGTTCTGGCTAGCTTGGTAGCAAAGACAGCATTAAGCACCTGTGTTCCAAACAGGCACGTGTGTGTGTGTGTGCCACTGCTGATCCATCTGTGAAACATGGCAAATGCCAGKGGGGGCATGCACAGGGGGTATGCAAAGCACGTGGCACATGCCCAGTCATAAAAAGCTTGAGCCAACAGTGCTACATGCTGTGAAGTGACAAGAAGAGATGCAAGAGCTGGCTTTTATCCTCTCAGGTTTTCCAAGAGTAAACATCACTGAGAAGCATATGCCTGACCTAGGGCAAATCCCTTCTTCTCCCAGGTGTTACAACTGCTTATCCAGGTCCTTCTCTTCTCCAACTGGAGTCAAGCATGGCAGGGAAGGAACTCTGAGTCCCTTGGTTTAAAATAGAGTTGGTACTTTATGAACTATGAAGAGAGGAGTTCTCCTAAGTTAACACTGTGCAGGAAGATAGGAAAATATGTTAGAGGATCATTGGAAGATGATGGTAAGAGAAAGTGGGAATGTGTCTGAAATAGGCATGACATAGCAGTTAATTCCCCTTAGACGTGAGATATGAAATGCAAAGGGGCAGCAAAGCTAAGATGGCAATGAATTGGAGTTGTCAGGAGCCAGGCCATTTAGGGTTTCATAGACCAAACTTAGCCATCACTTGGCTGTTACCTCAGCATTGGTTCATCTATTAGTGCAGGTTAATAGGRTCTCCTAAATGGCTTGCAGGAATCAACTAACGTGCTGCTATAGCCCCACAAATCAATATGTTTGTGACATTGTGTGGTAGTGCAGTGCTGGTCAAATAGTTTTCACTTCCCTTTCAGTTCCCTTGTGCTTGGGGGAAGCATTGGCTGGGTGCAGGTCTTCCAGGCTGCCTCCCACCTTCAGGCCTAGGGGCTGTCCCACATGCCCCTGTTGTGCAAAGGGTACGGGTGGCAACTTTCCCTATCCAAAAGATGCAGAAGACTAAGCACAGCACCCTGGTTACAGCTATGGACAGCAGTATGTGCTTATCCATGGGACTGTGGGAGACATCACATGCCTGGGATTTTGGAAAGGTTTGAGTTTTGTTTGCCATGCCAAAACCCACGATCTAGTTTGAGACAGGAGTCTGTCATTTCAGTAGCCCTACTCAAGTGATTAGGTTAATAGTCTAAGATTTAGAGACATGGATTCACTTTTCTTCTCTTTCACAGGTCACTAGCATGTGACTCAGCCTCTCCATACTCAAGTACTCATCTGGCCAGGACCGGTCCTGGGTGCGTTGGAAGGAYAAATAAGTTGAAAGATGAGATGTTCAGATTTATACTGAGGAAGTCAGTGGTGGTGTAATATCATAGCTAGATACTCCTTAAGTGCAGTTTTAAGTAGGGTACACTACAGAATGTGTATTAATAAAATATGAGATGGTAAAAGTCTGTTTTCACTGATCCTGGGTGGTTTTCTTTCCTGGAATCCCTTTGAAATAGCAAGAATGCAGTCATTTTAGCCTCTTCATTAAGTGTATTATTTAATCCCACACACTGTAGTTCCGTAAGCATAGAAACAATCTACTTTACACTCAGTGGGAACAATGAGATGCCCCAGAGCATATTTAAAACAGAACTCTCAGACACAATTACTTGGCTTAAAAGGGCTACATTTATTGTTATGGAAAAGCTCACCAAAATATGCAAACAAATCCTAGTCATTTCTATTCAATTTCCCTTCCTTTCTTAGAACCTGAATAATATGACTAAACACTAGAAAAACTTGAATTCTTTTTATGATGACTAAAATCTGTCTCTCTTCCTCATGTATAACAAGTCAGCTCTAAGCCCATTTTTTCTCTTAACTTTTTTTCCTTTTTACTTTTCTCAGGTATCTATTCAGTAGTGCTTGCTGACTGGATTTGGCTGTTCATTTTCTCAACATTGTTATTTGAAATTATGTACATTATATTTAGAACCAGAGTGACATTACATACACACATGAATATACAGTATATATTGTGTATAGTCTGCTTATACATACTGTGCCCAGACACAAATACATGCATCTTACGTGCCCACATTTGCAGATATGCTTAAACTGTTTATATTACATATATACTATATGTACACTATTTAAAATATTACAATTTTAAAGAAAATTTATTGTAGGGAGCAGCAGTTTCAGTAATGTTTGCTGAGTGGAAAGCAATAGACACTGTTAAAATGTAAAAGACTTGCAAATGAAATGCTGTCTCACTGCATTTCTCTTTTATAAAATCTCTGTGTCTGGACTGAGAATGTATTTTTCATGCCTGGATTTAAAGAGAGACCTCTCAGGAGAGTTAAATAGAAACCAAATAAAACCGCAGCATCTTTGTTTGAAAAAGTCTCTGGGAAAGATTATGCAGTGCTTAAATCCTGCTCTGCTTGTAGCAGGTTTTGTGGATGTCAGGTTGATGTGTTTAAATTTCTTTTTTTTCTAAAAAAGACCCAACAGTGCAATATTATTTTACCTGTAGTAAAGTACAAAAATTTTAAAGTAAGAAAGATAATTCTGCTCCTCTTTTTTTTTTTTTTTTTTTTTTNTTTTGTCTCAGTGTCTGGTGTTAAAGTGATGTCTTAAAATACATGAAGCTAATACAGTTAGAAAGGTTCCAAATCTGCTCTGTGGGGGGAGAAGGTGCAAGGGCTGGCAGATGAGCTTGAAAAAGCCTGAGACCCTTTGGTTAGATGTAGGRGACAGCTGTGATATCCACAAGGACCTGTCAACATGGAGGTGTGGTCATGGTGGAGGGGCAGCAGCAAGAGAAAAGTTGCCTTTTACAATCTCCTGTCAAGTCTATGGATTTTCAGTGTAGAAGGACAACTTCTCGTCTTCTGAGCAATCTAGTTTTAAAAATTGTTTTGGGGGCTGTCCTGTAATTTAACACTGTCAGGAAGTTATCCTTAGAGAAAAAGGGGATGAAGAGCTGAGCATGGGAAGAGCTTTCTGGTAGTGACGTGCCTGGGGTCACGCGATGGGAGAGTGTCTCTCACCCCTCATCGCACCCGTGGCTGCACTCAGCCTTCTCTCCTGCTGTTTAACCTAAATTTCCCTGTTGTTAACATCACGCTGTCGCTACTAATGATACCTCTGAGCTACGTACTAAATTATTCTTTCTCTGACTTTCAGTTCTTCCTTTCAAATACATGAGGAGTTTCTAGCAATGCTTTTAGCATAGATGGGCTGGACTTACAACCAATTACTGTATTTAACTGAATCCCAAATGATCTTAAATCTGAGAGAACTTCACAAGTTCTCAGGGCTAGCTGAAGGAAAATGTTTTAAATTAGTTTTATCAATAATTTCAATGCTTTTCCTCATTTTAACAGTTACAGTCTATTGTAATTTGGAGAAAAGAAAGCCTTATTTTTTTGTTAGAAATTTTTGATAATATGCTCACAAAGAAAACCTTCTCTACTGAGGGAAAAACAAGACTAGGAAAAAATATAAAAAGAGAATGATAATGTGATTTCCCTTAGTAAAAACTAAATGAGATATTTTGGAAAAAAAGTTGCAAAAAGAAATTACACAAATAACATACCTTCTCACTGAAAAAAAAGCTCTGCTGGGTGAGAAAGTCGGTTTGCATTAAAAGAATAAGGAAAAGAAAAACATCAGCCAGTTGTACCATACACAATGATTATTCACATGTACGTGAGGGATCTGGTCAATAAGCTCAGCACCAACTGAGAGCACTGTGCTATCCTTGGTCCAGGCAGTGAGGATGACTGAGGTCTCTGAGGAAGAAGCTACCACTGGAATCGCTTGCATGAAGGATCCTGCCCCTTGCAGGCAGGACTGCCTCAGAAACTGACTTTTCTGCCACCTGACGAATGATGGAGCTATGCTGAGGCTCAGGGACTCCCAATATTCATGAGTAATCATGAGTATCCACAAGTAGTGTACCTTTTGTCTTAAAAGAGATCAGCAAGCAGGGGGATTATATGTTTCCTTCACTAACCAGCAGTATTATGTTTTTACTGCTACTTTGACAGAACTGTAAAGTCAACAAAGCCTAGCTCTGTGATATATAGCATTGCATTCATTCTACTAAGAATTGTCCCATAATTGTTTCATTACTTTGTAAGGGACAGAACTTGGATTTGGGGCTGTTTTGGTATCTCTGAGAGTTACATATTCACCCCTCCAACGCTGTACGGGGGTTGGAAAGCCCACAAATATTTGTAACAGCTGGAGGCTGGTCCTTGCCAGACTCTCCCTTTAGATTGAGACTTTAATACATAGTGCATTCCCTTTCGCTTTTGTGGATACATCATCTCAGATGTCTATGACTTTTCACAAATAAATTCAACAGCTGAGTGTCTTATCTCCCTCTGATCTAGCAGATTTCTGTATCAGCTATTCAGTTTGTGTCTTAAAGCCTCCCTTATTCACCTTGATCCTTTCTACTAGCAGTAACCGGTCAACTTGTCCCTGGGAGCTTTAGCAGTGTACATGCAGTTCTGCTTGACTGTCTCACGCTTTCTAATCTGAATTTTCTTTTCCCTTCCAGTCCTTAAGCAGCAGGAGCTATGTTCCTCTTACTTGCTTGTGTTGTCCTATTCCAGTCCKAAAGATAATAACATCTTGTAGGATTCTTATTTCTTCTAAATGGATTGGTTTCATTGTGCCTGTTTTATAGGCCAGATTATGGTCCTCAGGTGACTCCTTCCAGAGGTGTAAGGGGGTATTTAACACCAACATGTTGAATAATTTAGCTGTTTCGTTCCCAGTAAGCCGAGGGAGGTTGTAAGTTTGAGAAGACAGACACGTTTTTCACTTCCACAGTGGTCACTGAATCCAGCTGTGTTAGATGGCAGCCCAGTTCCTTACTGCCATGGTACAACCTGGGGGGAGGTTTGGGGACGAGGGTTGTGTGCGGGCTACAGAGAACGTATGCAGCTGAGTAACGTATTACTGCATGCACTGCTTGCCTCCTTCTGCTTCTGCCACAGTGAGATCGTAGACAGTTGGGTTTTACTGTCAGTGGATGCTTCAGTGAATCAAGGACTGGTCAGAATGGAAAAAAGGACTGGTATTTGGGGAGGGAAATAACTGCTCTGGGATGTACCCTGTTCCTTGGGTGTATGGATGAAAAGAAAATGCTGCTCTGCAAAATGGATCATTGATATATTTGCCCTTCCTCTTTCAGTGATGGAAAGTGGTTTTGCACAAGGAAAATGTACGTGTGAGCATGTTAATGCACAGGCATACACGTAGGGCTTCTAAGTCAGAGCCAGAGGGTGCACGCCTATTACTGAAGGTATAGTGCTGCATGTACATTATTGCTGACGTGCTTCATTCATGTTTCTTTTGAAACTGCATTATTCTTTCTCACTTGTGGTGCTCTATAGTTGTGAGCGCTGCTAGATACAGAACAAAGAAATGGTCCTTTCCTCTCAAATGCAGCTATATTCCCCTTACAACATTTTTTAAAAGTCACCAGATTTTATTGCTAGTACTGAATAATATAAAATAAAATAGAGAAAATAATGGCTCAGACAGACTGTGAGTGGATGCTACCTCTTTTGCTAATTTTAAGCTCTGAATATCCTTTCAAATATGTCTGAAAGTAAATTTTACTACCTCATCTTATTAGGATGAATCTGTTGGTTTTAGGATTTATGTTTTGCTGCAGTTTTCATCTTCTCTGTTCTGTTCTTCCAGTTTTGGAAGTCCCTGAACTGAAACAGCTGAAGGTGGGAGACTCAGGAGGGACTGTCCCATCCACTTGTCTCGTTCTTATTCTCTCTTGGGTATCTGCTTATGGCTACTGCTGGAAGCAGAGTATGTCTAGGCATACCTTTGACGTGACCCAGTGTAGCCACTCTTATGTTCATATTTCATTTGACAGTGGTTTGAATTTACAGGAAATAATCCTATAATAATTTCCTCTTTTCAGCGAAAGACATATTTGGCAACAACTTAAAGTGGTTAGGCTTGTGAGTCCTTCACTTCTCATTTCCTGTGAACTCTCCTAATGATGGGAAGGAGAAAACTCAAGTGGTTTATCCAAAATATACTCACAGGCTACCCACATGGCTTGAGTTCGCAAAGTACAGGGATGCTTTGTGGACTCAGATGTTTAAGGCAGTAAGAGAGTAAGGCTCCATTTCTAGGAAGGAAAAATAAGAAAGGAACATATACCCAAGCAGTCTGTGGAAATAGTGCTGCAGCTCCTGAGAGCCGGAGACCACTGAGCTGTCTGGGCAAAGCAGATGGGCACTGGAGGGACCAGGCACAGCAGCTCTGTGAGTGTTCACGTGGGAACTGCTCTACCAGATTTGTGACTACAGGGTACTGAGCTGAGAGGCAAGAGACTTGATACTCAGCGTGCTTGATATCTCACTCCTCTGGTGCTATTTCTTATTCTTTACCTTTGGTGAGCATCCCAGGGTACGGAGTGTAATTTGTCCATAGGAGGTGCCTGTCATTGCTGCTTGTGAGGAAGGAGGCAAAATGACTTGCCAATAGTCTGCTGAGTGACCCAGGAGACCAGTAGTGAAATTAGAAAAGAAACCTCAATGTCTTCAGTCTCAGGGCACATCTCCACAGCCAGCCATGGAAAGGTAAAGCCTGTTGCCCTTTCTCCTCCCCTCCCACTAGCTGAGAGTGAGCCAGCTGATTGTGCAGCCCTGCAGCTATCGCTGAGCCCAGACTAATGGGCAAGTCTGGGAAACTGGGATATTTTAGCATGGGAATTAAAGTGCCTGCATAGCTTCGGGACCTGATCTGGGTTATGCCCTACCAGTCAGGCAGAGCTAGGCTGCAACTCCTGGATGTGCCCATGTCAATGTGCCCTCAGCCCAGTGTGATACTCAGGACAACACTGAAGCTCTTGAATCCTCAACGTCCACTAAAGCCTCTGGGCACTGTTGTAATACAGATAACAACGGGGCAATTTCTTCACACGGAGAAGGATTCATTGGCTCAGTCACTGTGTTTACGTGCAAATAAAGTATTACACTACACTGGAAAGGCCTTTCACAGATTTTTGATTCCTAAGATAGGCACCGGAGTGTACAATGTTCTACTGACCACAGGACTGAGCCAAACTTTAATACAGGACTTCTAATCTGATTTTTTTTTATATCTTCCATTTCCATCCCTATCTTACTTGATAGTCTTTTGATGGCTTGGAGTCAGTGATGAGGATGAAGTCAGTTAAGTTGTTACCTCACAGCTGTTTCCAGCACTCTCGTGTGGCTGGTCAGTAAGGAGTAGTCCGCACAAGGTCTACAAGTGTCTGTTACCTCGTGAGGAATGTAGTGCTTATATAGGTACTAAGAAAGCAAGAAAATATGTCTTCTGGAGACCTGCGGTGACATGATGTCTCCCCTGTCATCTGATCAGCTCCACTATGTGGCAGCTGATTCTTCTGAACTCCTATTTGGTATTTATTGTTGCCTTTGACAAAATAATGTAAAAGTACTCCTCTTTTCCAGGACTGGGTAAGAATTCCAAGATTTGTGACTAAGAATGAGAAACCCAAGAACTTCTGAAACGACACACATTTAAATCTTGTTTAATTCTTTCCATCAGCTTCAACAGGTGAAAATTTTCCTCCTCCTTCTCAGAGATAAACTCTGRACAAAATTTCCTTTTACATCAGTTGAGGTCTGTCCATCCAACCACTGATTGGATCCATAGCCCATTAAAATCACTGTGAATCTTTCATAGGCCCCCTTTATGAGACTGGTACAAGCCAAAACCAAAGTATGATGCTCCCTGATTTTCATGTAATCTCTGTTACACCTGAAAGATGAGATTAAGGGATTTAAAATTGTAATAGAGGCATGAATTTGGATAATTCATTTTAATGATGTGATATCCTTCCAGCCTCATTCTGTGGTACATGCTGATGCTGGAAGCATCTCTGGCTTTGTTTTGAGTGATGTTATGAGGACTCTAAACCTTTGACCTTCTTTTTCCTTTCTGCATGTAGAAAGTCCTGGAAAATTCCCTAATGGCACAAATTATAGGAGGCACCAGACTTGACTCTGGGAACTCTCACACACACTCCCTCTCTCCCTCTGCTTTTTTTCCCTACTGCACTTGTCAGATTGTGAGGAGAAGATAATCTTCGTTTTACACAGGGGAAATTGGATGCAGTGGAAAGGTATCACAGCAGTGAAAAAAGAATCGACAAGTAACCCCCCTCAACATGATGTTCAGATGTAAGGATATTTTATTCCCTCCCCTCCCAGTCCTTGCTGTTCTTGTTTCTGAATGATGATGAGAGGAATAACACTACCTCTTCTATCCCAGAGCAGGAAATCAGCAAGTATAATACATTCATAYGCACAAAATTCAGCAACAGGAGCTATTGCCAATTTAAACCATTGTTCTCCTAATTTGGAGAAAAAAGGCTGTCTTACTGTCTTTATAGTAAAAGCCTCAAACAGATTAGGTCAAGTCTCTGCAGACAAAGTAATTCTGTGGTGCTTAAAATGATAGGAACTAATCTCCATGAAAGCTGAGTCCAGGGGTATAGGCTATTAAAGATATCTATATGCTATAGGCAGAGGAGAAGATAAGAGGTCCAGCTCATAATGAGAAACGATAACTCTACACACTTTGTTTACAGTTTACCCCAAAGACCACAGATTAACAGAAATCTCAGAGCATCTTTATTACGGCACTGCATTGGAGAGGGGGCTGCCAACAGAGGATGGAATTGCTAAGTAGGCTGGGACCATCTGTCCTCTCAGGGAGGTGAAAACGTGCATGATTGAGTGACACCTGCTTGTCAAGTATGGCCTGCTGGGAAATTTTCTCTTGGATCACTGAGCTCAGAGTACATTACCTGCATTAAAATCAGACAAACAATCTCATCAGCATTATGCATTTAAGCAACTCATGGAAATACCAAAATAAAACATATATTCAAGATCTCCAGATCTTGCAAGATTAGGAGCTTGTATTGTGTTTTCCACATTGGCAAGCTTAGTTTCTGGTGGAAATTGAGCATTTAAAAAAAGACATTTTCTGTTATTTTAAGGATCACTGGAGATAAACCAACAGGCAATACAAGCTGGCTTTTTCCTTTTTTTTTTTCTTTTCTTTTTTTTTTTTTTTTT